>DWEE01003454.1:0-10495 GCA_018245755.1 Parelbella macleannani
AGTCGTAGATATGAGCTAGTATATATATATAATGAGTAATACCTAAAATATGTAATACACGAATTTCAATTTATGCTTTTCATTTCATGTTATGCCAAAACAAACATATTTTTTACAACCCAATATATGTGCTTCAAAAAAACTAAATCATCCTAAAAGGAGGCCGGTAGACATCTTCAGTAGACCACCATTTATGACTGT
This sequence comes from Parelbella macleannani, assembly GCA_018245755.1. Lineage (NCBI taxonomy): Eukaryota > Metazoa > Arthropoda > Insecta > Lepidoptera > Hesperiidae > Parelbella > Parelbella macleannani. The sequence goes on from DWEE01003454.1 coordinate 202, forward strand.
TTTAATGAAAGAAGACTGAAGGAAATTTTTCGTGAGCGTTTTCTATGAAATCATTGGTTTTTACGTATCTCTATAAGAAATAACTGGGACAAAATGAACATATATAAAACCTGTTGCCAGAAAGCATTATAATGGTATGTAATAAATATCATGGTTAGAAAGTACTTTACGAAGACGTATTTCGTGGTAATATTCGCTTCATTGAAACCGAAACTTTTGATATTCCTTTTCCAGTCTGAGAAATTTCTTCTTATAGAAAAACAAGATTCTCACTCGCTCACGGAATTTAATTGTTAACGTTAAATTAATTAACAGTAATAGCAGAAGGCCACAAAATTATATAGTCGTAAAGTAATTATATTGCAGCGGGGAAGCCGGAACGTAGATATAAAAATATCTTTCTAAAACATTCTATCATTGTAAATGGTTTAGTCTTTTCTCTTATAAATTATTTTAAATTAAAAGTGAATTTCACGTAAAGTATTATCTACTATAAATAATGTTAACCCATAGGTTATTTGATTGTTACGTTTTCCATTAAATCCGCTAAACTGACTGTTTTTCAATTTTGTAAAAATATTTTTATCCAATCTCTAAAGAGTAAATAAATAAAGGAATATATCATAGGAATTTATAGAATTACGTGAAAATCAATAGGCGAATAAAAGTATTCTATAACGTTATATCAGTAAATTTTTTTACTCAAAAGATAAACAGAAAATCACTTACAGGAAAATATCAGTTATAAATGATGAAATAAATTTTGGCAGCCGATTTAAAATTATTAATCACCAATAGTGAAAACCGCCTCTAGGCAAACGTAGCGTAGCGCGCCCTCCAGCTAGGTGGAGTGACGATATACGCAAAGTGGCAAGCAGCAATTGGATGCGAACAGCTAAACATCGAGGTCAGTGGTGTCCTATTGGAGAGACATAAGTTTATTAGTGGACGGAAATAGGCTGATAACGATGATGGTATAACCAATAGAGGGTAAGTGGAAACAGTGTTTGAAATGTACAAAAATGTACAGGCATACAAACCAAACACTAATTTTATAATCTATCAGTTAAACGAAATGTTCTTTTCATAATCAACGCAATCTGTGTGGAAGCGTTTTTTCAACAAATGTTACTATCTAAGTGACATGGACGTCGGCGCCAGTTCTGACTTCATCGAACCAAGTAAACACTCACACACGCCTGTGCTAATTCATAGTGACATATATTTTGTGCATGTGAGAGATTTATTACCAATAACGTAACATCACGCGTATAAATCCCCGAGCGGATAGGCAGAGGAGTATAGAATACTCCCATGTTTTCATACTCCGTTGTGGGACGTAAACGTAACTGGCGACACGTGGGAGTGTACTTAATTTGACCTGTTATAAATATGTGAAAAAATAACTCTTCGGAAATAGTATAGTATCTATAACATCATGACATCTAAGAAAATAGTTTAAAAACCCTGAATAGATAAGCAGAGCCACTCCCACTTCTCACCAACCATCTTACACGACCCACGTAATAGGGGATGAACCTGTCGGCATACACCGAGCACAAATCGAAATTTAAAGTTAGAAAACCCCAATAACAATTTGCGCGACCCGGAGATCGAACCGAGAGCCTCTCGCTCAGCAATCGGGATTGCATTCACTACACCAACGAGGCAGCTGAAACGCCAATATACATAAGATAGGAGATAATATTATACAAGTATCCATCTATTCTACAAGATCCAATCAGTATAGGACCAATTGCAAGCGACTGACTCAAAGTTATTCACCAAGTAGTTCCTACTGTTTAGGACTGAGATGATAACCTAGTCAGCACGTACAGCCACCAACCACTTCCCGTCGACCGAAGTACACGTTTTTTGAATAACAATTTAACCATTACTACTATTCTATCAATTCCTCTAGTTCCCTTCCAAACCTACATATTAATGTACGTACCAGTTAATATACAATACTACAATGTGTAACTTTATCATTCATCGATGTAACGAAATGGGTCAGCACAATAGAAATTTTAAAATTTCCTGAATCACTTATATAAGAAATAATTTCTATTCAGAAATAGCTTAAATCAGACGGCTTCAATTTGACGCTGGCAAATAAAGTTTACATAAGTCGCGAAAACGATGCATGCCTTTTGTAAAAATTTTAACGACACGTCAATAAAAAGCTTTCATTAAAATTTTATCGTCTCTCTGCACGTTACTCCTCGATCTTTTTTACAAAAACAAAACATTGTAACGCCTGTATCCCTCCGAATAGGTAGCCTTAACACCTATCAATATATATAGTATCAATATTACGAAAATATTTGGAAATAACTCGTGAAACATCCAAATTTGGCCAATAAAAGGGCCATGTTACGGTTATTCTTTTCTTTCCAATATAATTAAATGTCCGCAATGGAGTAATATAAGGGCTAAGGGTTTTAGCGTTCTGTATTGTCCAAAAGTCCAATGCTTAGCGAAACGATGTAAAAATAAATCCTAGCCAATCAAAATAAATAAACAAAATCATGTACATGCAAAATTCTTACATAGATATATATTAATTAAAGCGGTTCTTAACAAAAACTTTGAGATGATCCTACATTACACCAACTATATTAATACCATTTTATGTTTCAACAAGAAACGTTTCACGTAACATAATAAATCTTATCAATATATAAAGCAACAAAAAATAAATGAAAAAATATATAAAAAGTAACGAAAAAGTAAATAACTTACCGTACAAATAGCAGAAACCGAACTTATATCGCGTGTACAAAGTAACGCCGGTTGGGCGGCGAGGGCGGGCGGGCGGAACGGCGATCTCGCGCGGACTGATGCGTCTAGCTTTCAGCCCCTAACATAGTAAAGGTAAGATACAGAAGTTCAACTTTAAATGAACTCTTTATACATATGTATACTACTAAGGTCTTAGTTAAAACCTGTGTGACAATAAAATAAATCTTCTCAAACCCTCCAAAAACACTTTTGGGGCGGTGAGTTTAATGTGTTTCCCATTTCGGTGTTATAAACATATATTAAGACCGTGTAGTATTGTGCATTTTTTGGGCAACAATATTTGTCTATACCGACAACAGTAATCTGGGTTTGAATGTCTGCATACCCAAAAATAGAACCGAAAACCTTTTAATGACATCGAGCACAGCTTTATATTATAGGTTGTGGCTGTTACGTTGAACTTATTAAAAGAATTCAAGAAGCATTTAAAAGGATATTGACTAGACACATTTTCAATATTTCTTTTCCTTTTGACTCTGAACACTTCAAACTTGAGAGAAAACTGACACCGTAAGTACCGCAGATATATATTTTTCATGCCAAGCTTAAAAGGTTAAAAATAGAGAGTAATGTTTAACTCTTATATGACTCACATGTCCCTATATTAGATAATGAATTCAATGCAGAGGTTATGGGGTACAATTACCAATTAAAAGAGATTTTTGTCTGATACTCATGATTGCTTGATCTGTAAGTAGGTATATGAGAATAACGTTAACTACATATGTATATAAGATTTAATTTAGAAATGTATATATGGGTTGAATGTAAGCTGTCTCCTCATCACAGCACAGGATGTGCCTAGTTTCAGATTAGTTTTTGTGTATTACTTACCCTAAGGTCTTATTGTGTTCTACAAAATTACTGGTAAGTTTTCCGTGTGTACTTTTTTCGCTTTCCTTTATCTGCTCGTAGAAGTTGTGTAACACAAATCAAAGCAATAATTTCCTCTATATCAGATCAAATATGCGTTTAAATGCACATGAAATTACAAAAAAGATTTGAATAGAATTCTATCTACACTTCAACTCAAAGTAATATAGAATTATAAAAAAAATCATAATATTCTTAATTCAAATTTAGTATTATGTCGTTATTATAATCAGCCAAGCTTAGAAAGCTGTACCGGCTAATAAAAAATGTTACATAAACTTTAATCTATACTTAAAAATAAACAGAATTATCTTATTCGAATTTTAAAAAAACACCGCCGTTATCTGTTGTATGTTGTTGAAGTTCTAGTAAGTACGTGACATATGCGCTTTACGGTGCTGAGCTTTCAGGAATCGTTTTATAATGGAATATTCCAGCGATGTAAGTGATTCCATGTTGATCGCTTCGGAGCTTCGGATTTATGAGCTTTTCGAGCAATTTTCCACTAGCAGAAGATTTAGGTCTGTGCAGATGTACCTAGTCAGATCTTCTGTTTCTTTTCATAGTTAATTATGCATCTTTAAACATACATAGTTTAGTTCCGATTTGTTTAGACCTTCACTACATCTGTGTATTTGTTTTTAATAAGTTTTAAGATCATAATTATTTACATGGCCAACAAAATGGAAACTTATAACAATGTAGGTATTTAATATTAACGACAGGCATGAAATCGATGGACCGATCGGTCGAGGCTGCGTATAGGTCAGGTCATTTACTTTTAATAGGTCACTTAGGTTAAGAAAATTTATTACACATTACGAGAATATTAAACTATTCTTAAAATTAAATAAGACTTGTATACTAGCTACATACCTATTCATTTATTTCATACAAAAGAAACACATATGCGCAGAATAAAGCAACTTGTGAGAAAAGTTTTGTAATAAAATAAAGGTAATTCCTTTTCACGTTTCCATATAAACATCGTATTCGTTCAACTGAAGAGCAATCTGTGCAAAGCCTAGCAATAAATCAAATAAACTTATTTAAAATATCCGTGTACCTTGTCGTATAAAGTTTACGCATTACTTTCGAATAGGGTTGCCACAAAAGTATTAATGAAATGTTTTATTGCTATTGTATAATTGTAATTGTGTATCGGAATTTGCAATTTGTTATAAAGTCCAATAGTAAGAATTACATAAAAATTACAATTCTTTTAATACTGCATTATCTAAATAAATGAATATTCAGTCACGACCTCCATCTTAAAAATAAATAACTGAGAAGAGAGAATGTCAATTTCATCTTGTACCACATATTTGAGCCTAGTGCGTTTAGATTTAAATGCAGACCTGCTCGGTCGGAATTTAAGACAGGGTCCCAGAAGACCGGACTAATATGAAGATCAATATGCCAAACACACCATGATATGTAAATGTTTAATTCACAAAAACAACCAATTTTCCCAAATATAATAGTACCTCCATTTACAACTTAAACACCCATTATATTAAACTCATTCTCAAAAAAGAACCCTGTCCAACAGGGGTACGATGAAATTGTTGAAAAAAATCAATTTACGGTCGTATACATATATATAGCTGAGACAAGTTACTTTACAGCATTATGAAAAAAAAATTAAAAAAACAAACATCTTAGCGGAAATCTCAATACTCATTTGGTGACAACCCTATATCGCGCTGGGCCTGTAACGCACAACCTTGCCGATAAATGGCGAAACGCGGGCAAGGGCGTGTTTTATCTCGATAGTGTCCCAAACTAAGAGGGTTAAGGGCGACAATGAAAGTGCGTCTATAAGGCCAGATTCATATTTATTATATTTTTCATGATTAAATTAAAATACTAAATTAATACAGTATGTTGTTGTGGATAGCCCAATTAATTAAAAACAATTATATAGGATACACTATATATCCTAGTAATAGTATCGGCAAGCGTGATAGTTATCGGTCGGGAAAATAAAAAGCCGCTAGCCGAAAGGAATGAGGTATTTTAAGATGTTGATGGCTGGGCAGAGGAACACCTCTGCTCTGCCATCCGCTACAAGTATTAATATTCCTGATGTATATTTTCAAATGTCTCATATTAGTGTACGTGTCACACCCTTCAAATACTGAAAACAATAGTTAACCAGACCTGAGTAAACAGTATCTACGATCAGCTTAACATTTTGCTAAATGTAATTTTGCTCGCAGGAGTTGACTTATCGTGGCGCGAAATGATTTATTATGTCTGCCTCCTGCCACCGCCGCGGCGAAAGTGCGTGATTTATTATTGTTACACTGTAGATATTATTAGCGAAATTTGAATAGGTTTTCAATAATTTCACATGTTCTACTAAAATGCTAATAAAAACTGATGTTAGCGAAATGAGAAGAGGTCAACGACCAGAAATACAAAAAAAAGATTAAGAAATACTCGTAAAGTAGGTACATCAGTTCATAATGGTCTTATGGTAGAGATGGTAGAGTCTTCTCTTCAAAGTTCGGTCTGGGATGTCCCAACACTGTATCGAATTAAGGGATTAACACATAGCAGGTTCACAGTTCCAGCTGTACAGCTGTAATAAACCACTTAGGAGTAAGCCACTGCAACCAAAATGTTTACTGGTTTCCAGCTGTAATAATCACCTTACAGGTCTCCAGCTGTAACAAACACTACAAGTCTCCAGCTGTAACAAATGCTTCACAGGTTTCCAGCTGTAACAATCCACTTACTAATGAACTCCTCATCAACATCATCACTATAGTTAACCCGCAAGCAGATATTAGGGTGATTTTTACAGGGCACCTTAAAATAAAAAAAACCGAGAATTTATGTTACGTGTTATATTATTTTCAAAATTAATCTCACGCTAAGCTAGTTAAACGCGTTCGGTTATAAAATTGTATTACACATGTCACCTCTTGGAGCACGATATTGTGTGTGGTAAAATACGTATAATCAAAGTTGACAGCACTGTCAGCTCTTTTAAAGTATGTATATAAACATAACGCCACGCCTTTAATCCCCATAAGGCTAGGCAGAGGAGTGTAGTAGAGTCCCACATTGCACCAATTACGTTTACATTCCGCAATGGAATAGACGGTGAACCGATTGGCATACACCGGGCACAGATCCAGACTCCGAGCTACTACTATGTAGCTATTCCAACCAGAAAATGCAAATTGGAAAAATCCAATAGTATTCGACCCGGGAATCTAACCGAGGACATTTCGATCAGTAATCGCGCTTGCAACTACTACACCAACGAGTCAATCTAAGTCTTAAGGACATATTCGTTGTTACGTCTAAATACATTTGGACGAATATTAAATACTCTTACATACAGGTAAATTAAAAAGCAATAGGAAATAATTTTGAGTATAGAAATAATACAGGTAAGAGGAAAAACACAGGCATTACTCGTCGTTTAGTCCGTGATTGATGAGAGTATGATATCATAATCGTATTGGGAAATAAAATAATACAAATGGAAAAACTTTATATAAAAGTTACGAATATTATCAAATTGCGGGTGTAGTGGAATTCCCATAAACATATATAATATAACAGTATGAAAATAAGTTTATATTATAGGATTTATAAATGTCAGGAACTCATTAGAACTTAGAATAATAGAAAGAGATTAAGTGAGACAAAAATTGCACGACCATAATTTTTTTAGTAAAATTCTGTACTAATTTACTTAGTTGTTATCAGAATCCATTCCTTAACAAACAAAGACAAAGACCTAATAAGAAAGTTACGATAGCACACTACCGGACAAATAAATGTTGAACTTGAAACTAGGGCAAACAATCAACATAAACGGATTTGTCGTTGTAGTCAAAAAGTACTTCAAAAAGAAGATATACTCTCGGGCAACTGCAATAAAACTGGCATTAACAGAATAACTAGTTTAAGACCTGGAGCAGTGTTTGCAGAATTGTAGCCTTTTGTGAGACCGTGAATAAGGTAAATTAAATTTATGTCAAATATAAAAAAAAATATTTTCTAGAAAATTTCAAAAATAAGACAAATTAAGCAAAAATGGAAATTTTATTGTCCATTATCTTTTATTATCATTATCTGTTTACTTACGGGGTAGGCACTGGTTAGAGCAGCGAGTCCCAAATAGCATTATTCTTACAGAGCTGAAATGAATAAACTCACATTGCCTGATCAAATGGAGTGAGTAGCTCACAGCCATATACAAACATACTCTCGATTTCATGCAAAACGACCGCGTTTAGTACCCTTTGCCTTCTAATCGTTAAACATAAAAACATGTCCTCCTAGGCTCCGAGTACCTGAAGCATGATATGCGTTCCAATGAAATGTGGGCTAATCGGGTCAGTATGGGGTCGAGCGTCTAATTGTTCGTGAAACGACTCCCGTTTTACTCCGTTTTCACGAAAATGCCTCCCCCACTACTGATACATTGCTGGTTTTATTGAAACGGACCAACTGACGGCGATGAGCAGCAGACGACCAATTAGTTTTACCAATTAAAATCGTTAAAACTATATTTATAACAATATATTAGACGGCATGCAAACACACCCACTCACACTCATACACACCCACATGCACAAAAAATTTCGCAAAAACAATATGATCTCCTCCCCCTCCCCTTCCGTCCCACCGCATGGGCGGAAACGAACTCCTAAGCGCCTAGTGAAATGCGATATCTAAAAATTGAGATTTGTCGATATCCGTCATCTATGCCAGTCACCCATGTCCTCACCTACCACTCACCTATGTCCAGTTGAAGTTAATAGGCATAACATGAAAATTGAATAACTGGACAGTGTGGCTGGTAATAATACAATAAGGTTTTATACACGTGCATTAATCTTGTAATTCATACTTCCTAAAAGCTAGCAAAGCATTTGGATTATGGAAAAATTTATTTCCGTCGCATCTCGTTTTTCATCCAGCAAGGGAGTATCCGGTTACACATTTCGCAGATTTTTCATCGCTTTAACGAGCCGTACTATAGATACGAATAACGCTTCAGGCACATGTTTCTGTTATTTCTGCGGATAAAACACGACGTCAGATATTATGTTGTATTTACGGCGCCATAAAACGACATAAATGCGGTGAACATGCTATGTCGTGTGATATTTTTGTCCCATAATAAAAACCACATCGACGTGAAACTGTAAATTTTTATAATCTCCACAATTATGACTTCAATCGTGTATCAGGGGAACTATGTATTCGTATGTCGAACGCCTGGTTTACCTGGACAACTCTAATTGCAATTGAATTGGTGCTGCATAATAGCATGCAAGGAATCTGATATACTTAGTGTCAATAATATTAAATATTATGTTAGAACATCTCCACACACGGCCTATAATCAGGTTCACTAACCCTTGCACCAACAGGTTGATAAAATACCGCTGATGAACTCATGAGTTTTCTAATTTTGAAGTATTTCGTTACCTCACAATTCAAACGCCAACCCAACCATGCAAGCCTTACACACCAATAGAATTCATATAAAACAGGAGAAGTATCCTTGAACCTTTCGCGCAAGTACTTTTGCCCGCTCATATCCTCAAGCCATTTAATGTACAGCCGTAAACATTGATTTTCCCAGCTATTATGGATATGTGCATAGATAATTCATAGTAATACGGTAAATTGGCTATCATTTCGCTAAACGATGGTCCGTCGCATATAAAGTTTGCGCACCGGCGCCGGCTGGCCTGATGTGAATACTGATACTAACATCGGTTGTAGCAAGTAAAAGGAAACGTTGGATCTGCTAAAAGACCAGAAGAAAATTCAAAACGCCAGACGAAGTTGAAAACCTAAAAAAACCAACTGATTTGGGTGACCACGACTGTTTAGCATCGCACAGCAGAGCACGGAACTGTTTCTCCCGCAACTGGAGAAAACCTGGAGCACACTCCGCTATGCTGCTTATTTGACAGAAAAGAACAACCTAAAAAATTATATTATTTCATTATTTAAATACATGGAAGTAGAACTAATGATAAATACAGGCGACAGACATTTGCATCCTGCATCTACTTGAATTGAAGTAGGTAACTACATGTCTACATTGCAAGATACCATTACTTAAGTCTTTACTTCTTTTACTTCTTCTTAACTTAGTGTCTCCATAGTACATCTAATTGGCGAACTGTACGGACCTTGACATCACGCAAGGTCTCTTACAGAGTAGGCAGAAAGCACTGATTCCGCATAGTTCTATCCTCACAAACCGGAGAGGCTTCTTCTGTAGATACTGTTCTTTGTCTTCGTCTTGAAATAATTCGTTAAAATAACAAAGTTATTCACGAAATGTAGACATTTACAAAGTCCCTGTCACATTTATTTACCTACACATCTCCGCTGACTGTATTCATGGAATGTCCTCGAATGGTAATACTGTGTATGATAGATCGTATTATAATTCCGTTCTGTCTGCATCGCAATTCTCTTCAGTATTTCGATTGTTTACGTCAAATCGTTTTAAAATTGTTTGTTATCTATGAACCTACATCGTAGAGTAACTAGTACTACAAAATGCTCTATTTTTATAAAGAAGAAATTATTAGTAGTTCACCAACTATTCCATGGTGGGTCG
>DWEE01003455.1:0-10495 GCA_018245755.1 Parelbella macleannani
TTAATAGGCACTTTTGTAAAGAGTTGCGCACCATGGATTTGAACCCAGCACCCCCGGAGTGAGAGGCTGAATTCTTAACCACTAGTCTATCACTACGACTAGAGCGTAACATCCTTAAAACACTATGTTTCAAAAAACAGATCAGAAAATTTGAAATCATAATTATTCTATGACTATTATGATATTGTATGAGTTATAGGCTGTTCTATGATAGAAAACTTATAATAGTCATAGAATTCTTATGATTTCAGGCTTTCTGAACTGTTTTTGAAAGATGATGCGATGTTACACCGTAGTCGCAAATGAGCGCTATGTTTAAAAACGGAATATCACTTTTCCATCAGGCGCTAAAGATTTGCGGGTGCCGAATATACAGTCAGTGAGAATAGTTATACGATTATTGCAAAAAATGTTTTAAATGAAGATGATGAGATATTTAACAGTTTATTTCTTTACACGCTCAAAGAAAATCCGTATCCAACAAAGGAACGGTAAAAAGATTGACAATGAAAGCAATGCACCAGAGTTGTACGTCCATTTCGTAGCATTATCTTCTCAGATAGAAATTCTAGAAAATACAATTCTCAAGCATAAACGACAAAACAGAGCCAACCTTCATAAGATTACAATCCTAAGCTTGCGGCTTCTGTCTAACCCTTTGAGGAACAAACTGGAGTTGCCGTGTACCCGTACACCTACACAATATTAGTGTGATCCGTGACGCGTATGACGAGGGTGCTAAAGCTTTATTAGTGAGAACTAATGTGTCGGCCGCTTGATTAATGGTAATGAGCTAATGAAATTCTGAGCGATGGTTAATCTTCAGGAGTTTGTTGTTTAGGCATACTTAGTGGAGCTTCGAAGCTAGTGGTCACTGCGGTATGCGGCGTGCGTGTGTGTATTATTATTATACGACTATGTCCAAGAAAACTAAAGGTCCAGGGCAAGCAGAACAAATGAGGGCCAAATATATTTTTCCAGTCTTCATGTGCTGTTTCTACATCTTTTATCACTCTCGTCACACACGCACGCCGGTTTAATATTAGACGTTACTGTATCCAGTGTCAAATTAAATTGAAATTCTTCGTTACCAGCCAAGAGTTCCTCTTATCGCAGTTTCTCTCTCTACCTTTCTCAAAATCATGCGATAACCCTCTGTAAATCACCATGATGTAAGATGAAATCTGCACGTCACAATACGAGTGTACCGTCATGTTATATAGGCACGCGTTGTACGCCACGGTCCAGCACTTGGTCAACGTGGCAAACTATGGCTTTAATTCTCAATCTAAGAGAGGTCTAGAGAAGATATACTCGTCCCATAACACAGCCAGCGAGGTTTACTATGAATAAGGTCAAAGTGAATAATCACGCCACACAGCGGGAGGGGCCGGGGAGGGGTGGGGGTCGATGTCCAATTTACTCACTTTATTGAGCGACAAAACAGATATTTCCTGTGTACGGTTCTTTATGAGTACTTTTTGCAGCAGCGCCGATCTCCAGTTTCTGGATATGACAGTTGTGAGTTGTGAACAGATAACAGCAACCGACGTCGTGGGTATACATTATTATGGAATTTTTCTTCACACACACAGATCATTATAATGCAGTTGTACACTAACGTTTATGAATATTTCATTTTCAGTTATATTCTTTTAATTAGGGCGAAAAATAAAATGCGATAAGAGTTTATAATTTAAGTTTTCATTATAGCGTAAGGTTCTTAAACATCATAAGTATGATGTTCAATTTTCTATCTGTTCGATGAATGTCTGTCGAATCAACGATAGGATTTTTTGTCATTTGAACAGTGAACCGCAATTAAATTTATAAACATCTCACAACAGTCACTTGATGGACTATCTCACGGTGGGGCATGCACGCGAGTGAAGGCTTGCATCTATAAGTAGTCGCAGTTGTTCAAATAGTTAGCGAGTGCGCTCCAGTCTCATCCGTTCGCCGGTACATCTCCGCCGCCGCGCCCCCGGCCCGGCGCAGCGGGGCGGGCGGTGATGACCTCACAGCTGTCAATTCGGCCACTCTCAATGTTGCTAGACAAATATTAATATATACGTCACACACACATACATACACATACACGTGCAGTAATGCTAAGGTGTTCAGCGATAACTGTTGAGTTGTAGTTCAGGAATCGAGTAACATCAACTGAGTGGAAAGTGGATTGGAGTGGAATTGGATGGATGGATAGCGGGGCACGCGTACCAAATTAAGTTCTCGTGATCTACCCTCTTTCCGAGTATACCTTTAATTTTTTTTGGAATCTAACGCCTATACTCCCCGAAGGGGTAGGCAGAAAAGTGTAATGCACTCCCACGTTTCACCAGTTACGTTTAAGTCCCATAGAATAGGTGGTGAGCCTATTCCCATACACCGGTTATAATTGCAGACTCCGAGTCACTACAAAAAATTCTAAAATAGAAAAATCCAATAGCATCTGACCTGGGATCTGAACCCAGGATCTCCAGAACGACCAACGAGGCAGGTATTTTTTTAATTAATTTATCGGTCGGAGTTATATCTGTGCTAAATTACAATTCATATTATTATTTATCATCACGCCAGGTCCTTGACGGGGTGGGCAGAGAGCACCGAGTAAGTAACAAGTACGTTATGCCAGTAACAAAATGACAACAAATGACTGATGACATTCTCTTCTGCCAGTCAATCTTATCATTTTGTTGATTATTCTTCAAGTTCCACCAGAACTACATACTTAAATCTAATATCACAGCGGTTCACTTTGATGAAATGTTTTCATTGCGCCTTATACTTGCCTGCTCAAGAGTATGAGACACTCCTGGAAGCCTGTCGGCTGTCGCTGTGGCGCCGCGCCGGGGAGCGCGCGGCTGTACAAGTCGTCGTTGTAGCATATAAGTAGCATGTGCGATTTGACTACAATACGATTCCGTCTTATTTGATCTGATAGCAATGTATAGTTGCCGCGTTCGACTTCGCTCGAATAGGATTTCATTCCCATTGGAGGTGACATATTTATGTAGACTGGATGGACTACTTAACATCGCAATGGAATAGTTGTCAGATTGTTACTATTCGATAGAGATACGACTTACCAGAATATACATTGTCTGCTACTGGAATTCCTTCTTTAAACCAGTTTCCTTGGATTTCGCCATTTTTGGACCTGTGATTTTGAAATATCTGGAACTATCATCTGTGGACAAAAGAGACGAGTGTTTAAAATAAAGTAATTAAAACTGCCACCACAACTCTCGTTCTCTCTCCGAAAGGAGACCTGTGTTCAACAGTGGGATAATAGAGGGGTTGATAATGATGATTATTCTTTTATGCCATTCAAAGAAACATTTTTCCAAAATTACTCCCGAGAATATTATTTACCTACTATAGATAAAGTAGAATTTGGATATCTGTCAAGACGAAAGGAAAATGTTCAAGCGTTTGTGTATTTGGCCAAAAAGAAAATGGCAAAAATGACCCTTACAGCCTTTAGGTCATTAGGAGCTTGTCAAGCGCACGCTTTGTGACGGTTGTCTGAATTTGGTGCCGAAAACACTTTAAACGCTCTGTTCAGTGAAAAGTAAGGCTTGCTATGGTATGTGCCCATATTGGACATTTCCCATGTATAAAGTTGAGATTTTTTGATTTTTTATGTGGTTACCTATGCTTCGTTATAGACGACGCGGTGTCAAAATAAATAAGAATTTATATGCATTTAAAGACTGAATGGTGAGAACAATATGCCTATTTTTGCGTCAACCTAAAGAAGGCAAAGGAACAAAAAGGCGCTACTAGTTTTATCGCGAGTGAGAGAGAGATTTCGTGATTAACTTCAAACTAAAATGACGACTGCGACGTATTCAAGTCGACGTCTGGACAATAAGAGAATCACGCCGAGTTTGATTCGCCAAAAATATAAATCACAATTTCGAGTGCTCGAAAGCCACTCAAAGAACAATCTCCAAGCCCTGAGTCCTACCCACGTTTTGTGAGCCGCGGAAAAATTGAATAAAACATACTACAACGGGCCGTCAAAGAGACCCCCCTCTCCATGCTCTCCCGAAACGGGAACGCTTAAAAATTTTCGTATAATCACAGTCTTTAGCTTTGCAAAAAGAAAATCCCAAATAATAGCGCGACGACAAAGGGCGATGAATATCTTGAAAACGCCGGTCTCTAATTAAAAACTCTAATTTCAAGATGGCGTGCGCTAACGGCTCGAGGAGGAATCTTCCTCGGCGAGGGATGCGTTGAAGGAAAAATCAATTTTTCATTAATTGAGTGATGATTTTAACGGCGTGCAATACACTCGGCCTCACCTACATCTGCGGCCAAGAACTAAATATTGATATACTGTGAAAGACACCAACCAATACGTCTGTGTCTGGTTAAGGAGCTATTCTATGTCAATATTTGGCTAGCAAAGTGCCTATCGAAAAACGAATGCCAGACACGCTGTACGGCCTGACATCGATTCGTGAATTCCTAATATATGTAGCATAAAAAATGGACTGGTATTAACGCTTCTTCTCGGGTCGCTGATGATGACGATGAAAAAAATATCTTCTCTTTAAGCCATTCACTGACTAACGGTTAGAGAGGGAGAGAGAGAAAAAAGAAAGGAATTGAGATTTGCATCCGCGCGTATAAAAAAAATAATGCCAGTATGTGTAACGGAAGAGCTGCTTTGAACACTTAAATAATAATCAGTCAAAGCGCCGCGAGAGCCGCTCGACGGTTTCGACGAGTGTATAATAAACCGGACGTACTGCGAGCGCTGGCGCGGCTAAAGCGGCTCCTCCGCACCAGCTCATTGCTACTCACTTTTGAACATATTTTACAAGTTAACCATTAATACTTTTTACTATACGATCACGCAATACAATTGATTGAAACTTTGCACGCATTGCACAGATCTATGGACCGTTGGATTCACTGCTACAAACAGATTTCACGAGGCAAAACGTACTATATACATATACTTTTTTATTTTTGATGCCATTACACTTACGTTTTCTAATATGTTGTCACGCCAGGTCCCTTACAGGAGAGGCAGAGAGTACCGAATGCTAAATGTGCTACTGCTAAAAAGTTATACTGCCAGTCTATATACCTAGGTCAATAACAATACCATCGTGTACGAGACATGCCGCTTTTCATCATCATCACTGTTTCCATCCACTGTTACACTTAATCCTCTCCAATAGTACGCCACTGAGCGCAATCTTCAGCTCTTCGTATCCAACCACTACCGGCCACTTCTCGTATATCGTCATTCCGCCAGCTGGAAGACGTCCCACACTAACACACTTGTAGATGCTCAAGAGCACAGAAGTAAAGGCTGGCATTACAGAAATATCTTAATCAATCACTTCACAATTATTACAATTTTACGCCAGAACACTAAAAGGGTAGGTAGAGGCTACCAATTGGTAAATATGGAACAATTTAAATAACATATTCACTAAACGTTCACGACCACAGTCCCATACGCAAGTAGCACGTCGTTCCCAGCGCTGAACAAGGGAATAACATATAGATATAAACATACACGAGGGATACGACCGCGATGCGAGTGCGACGGACGTCCGCACGGAGCAATTTGCGCCAGGATGCCACCAATAGCGCTTGTTCCCGCCGCCAGCGCGCGGCGACGCACGCCCCCCACCCCTCCTCCGCTCTCCCACTCTCGTATTGGAAATGTCGATACTTATTGCGATAACTCATGAAAATCATGTGTTATAAAGAGAATGATGAGATGTTGAAGAATGCCGGGTCTGTGTCTGTAATGGTAGTGAGTGATATATGACATTTGGTTGTCTCTTCCTACCCCGCAAGGGATCTGTGGTGGTAATATGAGAATAATAATAACTATGATGTTGTATAATAGTATCGAAATACTCGGTGTCGATATAATATCGCGGTATGTACGTTGAAAGTCAGTAGCGGGTTCAAGTGGACTCCACCGAACGGAGAGGTCTCGTCTCTCATTAAAATTCCCTTTTTTACATAAAATATTATGAAGTCAGCGGCTTCAGCAACAGCCATCGCTTCCACCAGCGCGCTACAGTGAGTAACTCGCGTTAAAGCAACAGCGAAATTATTTTACAGAAAAGTCATTTTATTGCACAAACAAATATTACTTGTTAAAAATGTATCATAGTAGTAAAGATTAGATTAGATCCGGGGGCACTTTCACGGGTCAAACACTGTTATATTCTATTTCACATAATACATAATAATATCAACATAATACATAAGAATTCATACACGGCCATGTGATCTCAAATTAAGCAGATCCCATTATATAGTACCATACACGCATTTAAATATCTTATTTATTTACTCCAATTACAATTTAGACTGTCTATCACAAAATTAATTAATTAAATGATGTCAAATAATGTCAAAAAATTTGAAGGTTACTATAATAAGGTCATAATAATTAAAAATTAAATTAATAAAAATGTCATAATAATAAATTCATCGTCATCGTCATCAGCTTATCTCAGTCCACTGCTGGACATAGGCCTCTCCTAATGAGCGCCATCGCGCCCTGTCCTCGGCTTGTCGTATCCAGCATCTGCCTGCAGTGTTTCTCAGATCGTCATCTGCCGAATATCTGCCGAAGAACCGACAACCGGTGGAGTAGGCGCGTTTTGGAGTGGCGCTCGAAGCGCGAGATATTGTTAAAACATAAATAATTTCATAGACAGAACAAATGATCGTTGTCAATCGCATAAATATATAATCTAGGCGGATATCACACCCACAATCCCCGGCTCAGAAATCTTACAGTTCAATCGGTTCAGTAACATCGCAATTGAGGTTCCAGTTAAGAACAACCTTTAAAGACCACTAGTATTGACGACCTAATTGAAATATTCATATATTGGTTTCCGCAACATATTGTTGGATCAGACTAGAACAATAGGTGCTATCATTGCTATTTAGGGGAAAATATCTTTCTAAAGCCTAAAAAAATTCCAGCTGATAAGCCCTGAAGACAGAGGTTTAGATAATGCTTTCCTTAGTTGGTTATTTGCAAATTTTGCCATGGGCAGGTGGCCCGTCCGTCACGTTGCGAAGTGCGGCTTGGTCAGACCTCACACGCCTAAGAGAACTTTTTTTTTAGTATATAGACATTTTTATTCTCAAAAAAGACAGATAAGTTACACGAGAACACGTGAACAATAAAGATACAAGTTCGTCCTAAAATTACACATTATTTTAAGGATTCAAAGGCGTTGTGCAGGTTCCTTCTCGAGGTTAGAACAGTTACTCCGCCTTATTTCTATTTCGTTGATAATACATAACGATATAGACAATTGAGAGAATAGTTTTATCGCTCAGCGACTTTGCCGATAAGGTGTGTCGACAGCCTTATCAATGTTATCTCTCTACTATATGTGTATTTATTATTTATTTATTATGTAATTATTATGGTTCAGATGATAATAATATAAAGTTTGTTGCAGTACTTTGGAATATTTAGTACGTGTGTATGTTAAAGCAATATAACAATTGCTTCAGGAAGATACAAATGACAAGGCCTCCGAAGACATTTCACCGCTGTCGCTCGACAGCGACGAGGAGCGAGAGCCGACCGTGTCTATCCACCTGTGAAACTTAGCACCATTTTGATTTCGCATCCGACATAATTAAAGTGTAGAGGAAAGTGACCAAATATGGAATAGTATGCCTAATATGGAATATCGGCAATTCTCTCAAACGGAAACTCACACACGCAAAAACAGTGTTTCTTTCTATCTTTCTATCCCTATCCGCAATGTACAAATTGTAACACGTCAATCGAGCGAGCCTTCTGGTCGTTGTCACAGGGTCTTGTTTTATCGCTGCCACATAGCTTTCTAAGGTATGCAAGAATTACGTATTTTTCGTACAAAAAGTGTATACTGTATTGTTTTTATTACTTTTGGAGATAGTTTAGATGTTCCTTTGTAGGTTATAGCGGTATTTGATTGTATTACATTCTTAAATATACAAATATGTATGAATGTCAGTTTGAAGTCGTTGGAAAATCCAAATATGGACGGATCACAGAACCCAATTATGGACTATTGCATAATTGGGTCTGCAAGAGTGATCTCATAGAAAGAAGCAAGAAAAAAGAAAAAGAAAAGGAAATAAATTGGCAAAGAACAAGAAGCAAAAACAGAACGAGAAGAAATCAAAAGAAAAAAGCCAAAAAAAATTATTAAGTCTGATTCAGATGATGAGGAGATGGCGATTTGATACAGTGGGCCCGATGCCTTGATAGGAAATATAGCTCCACACTCTGAAGATTAGGCTTTTAGTTTTTGTGGCATGCTGTTTTCGAACGATATTCTTGGGAAAAATGGATCAAGTGCCTCATGTGTGGGCTCTGGACACATAATTGCACTGGACCAGAGTTTGACATCTGGAAAGTCTTCAAAAAATTTCATTTAAGTTAAGGTTGATTTTTGCTGGTGTTTATAGTATTCCGTATTTAGGGGCCTATTCCATATTTAGGTACATTTATCATTATTTAGTTTTTTAAGCAAATTGTTTCTTAAAAGTGATAAATGTAGTTAAAACGTGTCACAAAATAAAGCGCAAATACATGATTGCTAACAATTACTACAATTTTTTTAAAATTTATAACGTTTGTTCAAATTATGCGTGAAAAACAACGGTATTCCATATTTGGTCGCTTTCCCTCTACAAATCGTTTGCAATGGCTAACTGCGCCGGGGCTGCGAGCACTTGCAACGAGAAGAATAAGTTTACAATTATTTTGTTATGGAATATCCGCACTTACAGGTTCTATGGACGTTTCAAATCATTGCAGTAGAAACCAGTTTGTCGAAAGTGTTCAAATCACCCTAAAAGCCTGCGACAAAACCGAGAGCTACAAAAAGACAAAAACACCCCGACGCGCTTCGATGTTCATCAGTACACGACAGAGCGCGTATCTGCCGAATTGCGGCAAGATACAGCAGGCGGCCGCATACATTTGGGTGAGGAGGGTGTAAGTTCAATGGGTTGCAATGGCCACTTGATGACAGACTGCGTGCATGCGCTCCGCAACGTCATTAACATAAAAATATGCATTAAAAGTCGATGCTGGCTGACTCTCGATGGCTCTCGCCGCGCGCAACCGCTGAAGAGGCATCAGCGGGGTGAACCATACGCCTCGAGCCACTATTGAGTGCTTTCGTACAGTTTCCAACTGTAGTTCGTACCGGGCCGAGTATGGATCGAGTTTTAGTTTTACCCGCATTTTTTGTATCAGAAATAAGGAACGACTATTGCTAAATTAAGTATTACTTTCGCTGTTCCCACTCTGAGAGGAAACCGGTGTCAACAAATATTTGTCTTGGATGGGAATCGAACCCACGAACCTTAGCTGAGCAGTTAGAATTAGTAACTACTGGACCGAACAACAAGTTTGTTGGAAGTAGATGCAGTAAATCTAGACACACGTAAATGAATTCTGAGATTCAATAGTACGAGTAGATAAAGGTAGCCTTTAGATAAAAATTGAAAACAGAACCTTTTGTACTTGCCCTCCTATTTTTAGAAACACAAACAAATCGTCTCTGTCGATAAAATCAAACTTCCTTTTCCAAACGTCTCTGACAATGAATCAAACATAAGGCAAACAAAAAGTGGGACAACAGTATGTGATATTATATTCATAAGGGAATAATGAATATATCAACGTTTGAATGTGTCGAAATATATTTGTTTGAAGGCGACGAGTTTTTTCATCCCAGGTTTGTTTTATTTCGTCGTGACGAAAACGTTACACGATTTAAAATACGATTTGAGAATGACCATAATATGATAAGAATAAATAGCATATCAGTCTATTTGTCGGAGAAATACGCCTTGCAGAGTTCTCTTATGAGGAAAGCTGTATTCAACAGTGGAACGACAAAATGATGTTGATGTTGAGCATACGGAACTTCTTCCACGAGATGTCGAATATTGACAGTCCATAAATGCATCATTGAGGAGTAAGAGCGAGCGGAGTACCACAGCGACCTATGTCACAGATTCACTCCACACAATTACTTAATTCTCATCTTAATCGGATGTCGACAGGAAACGTCTCGTTTAGTTATTGGATCAGTTCTCACAAGCCGACCCACGGTGCAATCACGAGTATATTGCCCTGTCCATGGGTACTAAGATGTTGATTCCGATAATAATTAATCTACATTTATTGAAAAAGCATTGTGTTTTGAAAGAAGTACTTTTGTTACGTTAAAAATAGACCAGTATAATGAGACATTGCATGACTGAATGACAACACGTGCAGTAAACCAACTCAGATAAAAAAAACATAAGTATTGGATATTTTTGCCTCCACCCAAAAATTATCCATTTGCTAGTTAATAATAGGTAGAAAATTTATTATTTCGACTATGGTGTACTTGCCGGTTTACGTATCGTTTGTACATACAACATGCAGGAATCAACTCGGCCCTTGCGAGGAATCTGCTTTGTC
>DWEE01003456.1:0-10494 GCA_018245755.1 Parelbella macleannani
ATGATAGATATTAACATTTCGAGAGTACCTGTACCAGGTTTAATCTAACAAGATATATCTATATTTTATCTTTTTATTGGCAGAGGAAATTCATCAAAAAATCTATATAAATTTTATTGTGCCTTAAGCTGGGAACTTTTAGAAGGTGTCCCTCTTGACACTAAAAAGAGCTAAGAATGTACGTGGTGCTAAAAGAATAAAACACACATGTTTTTTTATTAAATTATAAGATTTACTTCTCCAGAATTTTCAAGTATCATAAAAACAGAGTGGATATTAAACGTACTCATATTTTAATTTTTGGATCGATAATAATTGTCATCATGTAGGTATTATTATCATCATCAGCTTATCCCAGTCCACTGCTGGACATAGGGTTCCCCCCAATGAGCGCCATCGCGCCCTGTCCTCGGCTTATCGCATCCAGAATCTGCCTGCAGCCTTTCGCAAATCATCATCCAAAAATCATCAAACATCTGACCCTGGCTACGTATAACGGACGTACCCTGAGACTTGATTATTATGTTCAATTGAAAATATAGTACTATACGAGTAACTTACTTTATTATTAGTTTAAAAATTAGAATACTTTTTTTCAACGTATCTCGAGTATGTTGTTTTATATAATAGCAACATTATGTTTTTAATCATAGACGTCTTACTCTGTATTCTATATTGTTTCTGATTCTTGTGTGAAGCGAGTGGGCACTGCCATTTTCTGTTCGCTAATTTCGAGGATAATCTATAGTACGAAGCAAAAAGGTGAGCATAGTTGACCAGGTATTTCTTTTTATGTATTTGTTAGCGCTTTATTTGTAACGCATGCAATATCTAGCATATTCCGCGTTTTAGGCAGCGGATTACGTAATTTTGTTGTTCCTCGTCACAAAAATTATTTACAACGAAACATCAATTACGTTGAGAGAGCAAATTCAAACGGAAAAGGTAGAGTTGTTGTCTACACCGAAAAGTTATTCTGTTTGTAGGTGTGTGCGTACCTACAAACTGCCGCAGGTTATGCGAAGAGGCACGTAAAAGTATGTCCTCGTACGGCAACGAGGCTGGCGCGTGGGACGGCGGTCCCCCGGGCGCCGAGGCGGAGTACGCCACGCAGCGCGCGCCACCGTCCGCCGCGCCCTTGCCCACCACTGACCCCTGGACTGGGGTTAGCTACAGTCACTACGGTCCGCCACAGTACGATTACCAGGCGTACGGCGCGCATAGTTACGGTTATAATTACGATTCTAGCTACTACCAGGCTTCGGACAGCGCCTATTATGACGCCAGAAACACTTACTCTACCCAACACAGTAGTTATGATTACCAGAAGCAGATTGAGCAACCTCGCTCTACCTACGAATCTAGCGGTTATGATGATCTTAATCGTCGTTCATACAGATCTAAATCCAGAAGTCTTTCTCCGTATGTCAAAAGAGAACGAGAATACTCGAGAAAAAGAGAAAGCAGTTACGACAGCACTAGAAGACGTAGATCCAGAGACAGATCTGTTAAACCCAAACGCAAGTATACTTCAAGTGAAAGCTCCAGTTCCAGAGCTCGATCTTACTCAAGGCTTTCTAAAAGAGATAATAAAAAGAGGCGATCAGTCTCCTCAAACTCCTCAACATCTAATACTTCCTATAAAAAAGTTATCGTTAGCAGAGATGAAAATTCATTAACTCCGCCCTTAAGAAAAAAATCTTCGTATTCCAGTAAACGTTCGAAGAGTCCTGAAAGTGATAAGAGATCAAGAAGTATAACTCCTAAATATAAAGGCGACAAAACAGGATCGAAATACAAAGGAAAGTATCATTCCAGTAGAGAGTCAAAAGTCAAGGAAATGAGACCAAGAGAAGGATCAACCCCACCCCGAAAACGAAGTATAACTCCTATGTCACCAAGGGCGAACAAAAAGCTCCGAAGATCACCTACGACTCCACCGAAAAAATCAGTGACACCGTCTAGAAAGCAAAAGTATAAAGAACAACGTTCAGAATCGTCATCGAAAAGACAAAGAGATAGTTCAGTAACGCCTCCGAGATGTTATGCTAGGAATCAATCGTCTGCTAGTTCGAGGTCACGGTCTAGGTCTGTAACACCAAAAAATAAGCGGACTCGATCACGCACGCCGAAGCAACGACGATCTAGATCAAGCTCTAGCCAATCATCTGCATCTTCGAAGCCCTCGAGAAATAAACCGAACCGCCGATCCAATCGTAAAAATTCTCGGGAAAAGTCGCGTAGCAAGAGTCGGTCGAAAAAACGTGTTAGTAAAAGCAGATCGCGCTCACGGAAACGATCTAAGAGTCCGCGAAAATCAAAATCGAGATCGCGTTCGCGGAATTCAGGCTCCGGAAGCCGTAGTCGCAGCGCCTCTGCGAGCGATGATGAACGACGGGGTCAATTTACTGTAGCTGATCGTAAACGTTTTTGGAAATTACATAGAACAATGCAGGAGAAAAAGGAATCTGCTAAAAGTCCGCCAAAAGAAGTGAAAGCCCCTCCAGGGGCTGTAGAGTCCACAACGGTAGATGATATAGAATATGGTGATCCGCCCGAATTAGAGGGCCCTAACTTTGCCGAACTTTTACCCACTATAGACCAATACATGTCACAAGTGCCTACTACGTCGAAACCCAAGGCTCTACCGATTCCTATAAAAAATGATGGCAGTTTCTTGGAAATGTTCAAAAAGATGCAGGAGGAAACAAAAAAAACTGAAGTGGAAAAAAAGCCTGAAATAAAGAAACCTACTTTGCCATTTATTGGAAAGAGACGCGGGGGTAGGGTCCTGAAAACTGGCTTGGTTAAAAAACCGAAGGCAATAGACGAACAAGCCGTCGACAACACGCCAAAAGACGCCTGGTCACTCTACATGCAAGAAGTAAAGAAATATAGAGAGACTTCCTGTGAAGAGGAGCGAAAAACTAGACCACTAGTAAAATAACATTTAGGGGCTAAGTTTACTATTATTAATGAACCCTATGCTATAATTTACGTGTCGTTAACAAAAATTTTATTTTCTACTGTGAGTTCATTGTAATCATCCGTCTATTCCTACATTCGTTTTGTTAACAACGTCACGGCATTTGTGAATAAAGAATTGTGAGGATGACCGTGCTGTTCTTTCGTTGCAGTAAAATGCCAGAAATGATCAAATCGCCCGCGGACATCAAAACCGCTCCCTTCGACGCCCGCTTCCCAAACCAGAACCAAACAAGGTAACCTAGCTATATTTTTTGGTAGTTAGCAATACGGGGCGCCTGTTAGCGGTGAGTAGTGAACATTATTTTAATTAGGTCAAATGTTACGCAGTGGAAGGGATATATCCGCATTGCAGTATTTATAAGGTAGTAAGAGTGGCAGAGACAGATATAGAATTGTTGGTTATTTCAAAAAATCTTAATTATAATAAGTGGCATTTCTATTTGAAGTCGTTTAATACAATGTGTTTATCGCGTTTTATTGACGATTTAAGCTCTAGGACGGACATCGATAAAACACGCAGCGTATTTTAGATTCGTGTTTAGTATTGTGATAAAGTGAGATAAAGTTTCGCTTTGCTAATGTAAAAATGTACAAACATTTACTCTACACTAAAACAGTGCCTTGAAAAATTGTTTTATAGTGTCACTTCCTGTAACAGCTATTTGAATGTAATAGAACCGTATTTTTTTCTTTTCTAACAAGATTCTTATTAGGATTTTACATATCAGTCTCATCGTTTCCTTATTACAGTTGTGTTAATTTCTGCAGGCACTGCTACCAAAGCTATCTGGACTTCCATCGGTGCCAGAAGGTGCGCGGTGACAAATACGAGCCATGCAATTACTTCCTGCGCGTGTATAAATCGCTCTGCCCTAACGAGTGGGTTGAGAAGTGGGACGACCAGCGCTCCAATGGAGTGTTCCCTGGCAGGATTTAAGGACATAATGCGTCCTACATTTTCGAGCGTTTAGTTAAAATTAATTTACGTTTAATAATGTTCATAGTCAGAAGTGATATAGCAAATAAATGAGTTAACGAATTACTGGGTTATTTTAGTCATTTATTCAGTGTGTTAGAAAACTTTATTGACAATACTATGGGTACAGTTGTTACGTTCGAAAATGTGACGTTGTAGATGACATTTAATCCATGGGTTTAAAAAAGTCAGAGCCAAAGAGATTGTTGAGATTATGTGTCCCAAACTATTCTTCATTGTACTCAATGGCAACTAACTAGTTTTGAGTTATTTTTAAATTATTTTCCACAATATGTGTTTGGTGGACATAAAGGGGATTCTTTTGGTTATAAACTCTATATCATCTAATATGATAGTCAAAATTAAATTGTTCAATAAAATCTTATTCATTATTCTTATCTTAGTGCCCGGTGTATGGCAATAGGCTCACCATCTATTCTATGGGATTTAAACGTAACTGGTGAGAGGTGGGGGCGTAGTACACTCCTCTGCCTACCCCTTCGAAGATTACAGGCGTGATGTTACAATATTCTCATCTTAATACACAATGCATAGTAACATATTTATAAGTAGAAAGGCAAAGTTTTACAAAATTGCTTTTATATTTCAAACAGTATGTAAAATTCGAGATACATCAGATGGGTCCGGGAAAGGCTCCCTTTTCTCGCAGTTCGTTCCAGTGTTCTATCCAGAAGTTGGGACAGATGGTCTCAAAATACCGTTTGAATATTTTGCAATCATCCACGTCGCCGAGAAGGCGAGTGCACTTGTAAAAATCGCAGTAATTGTCATAACATGCCCTGGCCAACAGAAACAAAATCTTTAAAAATTCAATTAGGTCATAATTCAATAAATCTATCAGTCATAATAATTAGGTGAGATGATATTTGCTTCTGGATAAGAAAAATATTTTTACTTTAGAAAACCGCATTTCAGTCTAGAACAATCAATAAACACTTGATGCATGGTATGATATTATACGTAAACTTGTCGTCTCGGCAAACGAAGCGTAGAACGCCCTTCAGATATGTGGAGTGACGCTATATGCAGTGGCCGGCATCGGTGGGATTCGAAGAGCTGAAAATTGAACTCGGTGGCGTGCTACTGGAGAGACCTATGTTCAGCAGTGGACGGGTGTACGCTGATGATGATGGTATGATTTCTTAACTAGAGACAAATTTACTTCTGTACATTAAATTATGGAACGAATAATGTAAGAACTTCTTATTCAATTCAATTCAATTCAAATGTCATTTATTCAAAATTGGTTCAATAGAACACTTTTTGCACGTCAAAATGAAACTACCACCGCTTCGGAAGATATTTCGCTATGGAGAAGAAGCGGCGAAAGAAACTCCATAGGTGTGCTTAGGCATCTTTTCAAATATGGTACGGTCAGTGGTACGTACACACAATGTAAGAAATATTTGTACTTAGTAGATCAAGAAAAAAGTTATTTCATATTAAAGATAATTTAATAAAGATAAACTTCCCCTTTCATAGCATGTTACTTGGACGCATAATATAAATAAAATAATAAGGTAAATTTAATTCAACACTATGCTCGAGTTGATGTCTACAGTTCCTGCGTATTTATTATATAAACTAATCTGTGACGCACCTGTGCGGTAACGCTACTAACAAAACATGACTGAGGATATTGTCTGTGCTGAAGTGTTTTTGTCTAAGGTGAACATGGGGGAAACGTTAGTATAATATATTTGTAGGAAAATAAATTTAGAAACTCACTGGGTGGCGACGGCAAACATCTTACATTTTGAACAAAAAAGAATCTACATATTTTTGCGTCTTCCCCAAAATGTACGATCATTATTTCACCTTCTCTGGGTACTAAATTCGCTCTGGCTGTTGGAAACGAAACTGAAATGAAAAATAAATTAACATTTCAACTAGAAAATTGTAATTTACTGAGCGTATTGCGTCATGTAGGCAATATCCTAAGGAATTGTAAATGGCACAATGTGTTTAGGATGAATGAATTCACAAACGGGTGAACACTAAAATTTCAAACAAGAATATACTATGGTATAATAATGACCGGTAAGGAGAGATTTTGGGAAAATGTGTTTACGAATTGGTTGGAATGGTAAAACAGAGAAAAGGTTGAAAAGAATAAAGGCGAACGGGGTATTAACGGAGTAGGATTTTGAAACGACTTCAGTATTCTAGAGAGCGAAAAATTTTTCTTCAAATAATTTCATCATCATGTTCGGCCCAGCACTGTCCATTGCTGGACATGGGCCTTTGCAATAGCACGCCACTGAACTTGATATTGAGCTCTTTGCATCCAACCACTGCCATTCACTTTATGTATATCGCCACTCCACTTAGCTGGAGAGCGTTCTGCGCTACGTTTGCTAAGGCATGGTCTCCACTACAGAACACGTCTATGTCTAAATCTTGTTTCTAACTAAACAAGTTGCAATATCAAATAGAATTGTGGATTTACTAATGATATATGTAAGTTTTAAAAATAAATCTTAACTATTATTTTCATAGGTCAGCTGTTAGATTTAATTATCATCTCAGAATGAGAGGGCTCGGCTTCATAGTCTATATAAGTGTACTTAGTAATAAATAAGTATTTCTTACCATTGACATTTATGTTTATTATATCCAAACCATTCCTCTGCGGTGGAACTAGCGGCAGAGATTCTATTCGCATTTGGTGATAATTGTTCTCGTTACGAGTCTTTAAATATCCTTGCCTTAGACATTCCCAAATTTCTATCAGGAGCAAATCTCCTATTAGCCTACATGGAATTGTATAAGAAATTTGTTAATTTTACATCGAATTAAAATTTATTAACAAAATATTGTGTTATTACATATTTCTTAAAACAGATTTACGCTATCTTTACTTACTGTACATATTGAGAATGACTGCTGAAATAGTGAAGGATAGCCATAGGTTCGTTGCCATGTCCCAAAATCGGTGGAGGTTCAGTGAATTTATTCTGTTCTTCGAGCCATATTGGATTCCAGCGAAGGATTTTCGTCAGTGCCATTTTCTCCAATGAATATATTGGCATATTATACCGGATAGCTGATAATGCGCTTTTGGCAGTACTCGTTTTTTTCATGCTATTCCCTTGCTCAATTTCAAATTCACGAATTTCTGGTTCAATATCAGAAAAACGCACCCGTTTTCTATGTTTTGTGTCAGTTTCGTTGTTCAAGTTTACTGGTTTCAAAACTGTTTTTAAATTGGATTTTAATTCGGATTTGGATGTTTGTGAAGGTTTTTGTACTTTGTGCTGCGTATTTTTGTCTGCGGATTGCTCTTTTTGTTTCGAAGAGTAGACATGTTTAGGTTGTACAGACTTCGTGTCTATATTGACACCATCTGTGTGATTCTTACATTTTAATTTGTTGTCCCTTCCATGTGTTGGGGAAGAAACTTTCTGAATATTATTATCATTATCTTTATAGAAATTAGCAGATTGTCTTCTGTGAAATGCAGGGTTATTATGTTCGTCAACGTTAGCCACTTGATGAATGATAGGACTAGTTTCCCCATTAATGTGCTCAATTTCATGGTTTTTGCCATTATTTATATTCATCATTTGTGTTCGATACTTAATGTCTATTACAACCTGGTTACTTACTGCAGATTTTTTACTTTCTACTTTATTAGAGTCCTCATTAACATGTTTCATCGTTTTAGTAATTGTGGTAGATTTTTGAGAATTCCCTTTTTTTGTTGACTTAGACGTAGCTGGATCAGTTTCAATTAGGAATCTTCCTCTGTTAGATGTGGTTACTTTTGCGTTTACCTTTACGGTAGTGCAAATAATTTCATCACTTTTCAATCTATCATTGGTACATACGCGTTTATCTATTTCTTTTTCCTTTGAGGCTAGTTCAAATAATTTTTTTTTACGTTCTGCTCTTTGAGAATTTGTGATTTGTACTTTGTTACACTTAAACTTTTTTCTATGTATTTTATATTTCAATTTACCTGAAAATTTAAATAAAAATTACTGCAGGATATGTACATAATTGTATAGGCAAATGCTAAAAGATAAACAATCTCTTTCTGCAGATATCATCGAAACTGCCATTAAACGTATAATGTTCTTTTCTTAAAACCTCCTGGTTCTTTAAGTATTTATATTCTAGAATTATTAACAGCATTATAATAAAAATTATTAATAATCAATCCATTTATCATTCCTCTGTTGGAATATGGGTCTCCTCTCATATTGAGAGGGTTAAGGCCATAGTCTGCCACGCTGGTCAGTTGCGATATTTAAACTTAAAACGCACTTTTGTAAAGAGGTGCGTGCCATGGATTTTAACCCATTTAATTTTTGGTTTTATTGCCATTAAATTTACTTTTTTTACAAGCGCAACATCACGCTTATAAATTGCAAAACCGTAAGCAGAGGAATGTAGTACAGAAATATTTAACCATTGATGTTCATGTCCCACCATGAATTAGGTAGTGAGCGTATTGCCATACACCAGGCACAGGTTCACTTTGAGTTACTACTAGAAAATCAAATCTAAAAAAATACCGATCCGGGAATTCAACTTAGGACCTTTCGCTCAGCAGTCGCTCTCGCAACTACTTGACTAACGGGGCAGATTATTATTTCTTAGTTATTTAAAGCATTAGTAATGCTTAAAATATTTTTCGAATTTATTTGCGACAAATTTGATCTTGACAAGAAATCAAAAAGCAAGATAACTCTAGAGTAAGTAATTAGGCTTTCATTAGCTCCACTAATGAACTCAGGCCTTGCTCTGGCTAATCCCCTCATAGTTGACTTGGATATACATAATAAGTTTTTTATTGACGTCAAGAACTTTGGATTCCAACAAACAGAAAGAGGCGTTCCTTGTTCTGGACATCACCTCATTGACAATATTAGCATATCTAATGATAATTTGACCAGAAAGAACATAGTTTCAATTCATACACTTACTGAATATTCCCCAAGCCTATCCCATAACAAGAACCCATGATATAAAAACATAACATTAACTTACATTTAGATGTTTTCTTACTTTTATTACTCGACTGCGGCATTAAGTTAATTAATTGCACTCTTTTGACAACTTCATTTGTGTCTTTTATGTCTGTTTTATGGGGAAATGCTATTGGTTTATTAATATTATTCTCACATAGCTCAACATCTTCAGTATTTTTATTTTTTTCGTTCAAATAATTGCAGGATCCCTGTAATCCACCTGTTACATTATTTTCCGTTTTTTTATGTGTACAGTCAACTGTTTCTACATTTCTGTTGGGAAATTCGGCATCATTATTCTGGATTACTAGAGCTGACTCCTTTCTTTTCTCATTAAATATTCCATCAAGCTCTTGTTCAAGTGGGGGTATTTTTAAATTCTCATTATTTAATTCAATACGAGATGTTTTTTCAGGTGGAGGTAATATTTTTATTATGTCATCAATATATTGTTCTTCATCTGATTCATCCTTTTTCTTAATTTCAATTCCAACGAATATAACATCATCATCTAATTGACTATACGAGTTATCTTGCTTGCAATCACCTGAACTTCTGTTTTCATTAAAATTTGTAAAAGATTTTCTTGGTGAGTTTTGTGATAATCTTGCATACCATTCTTCTGAATCACTATCAGTCTCTATTACTTGTATGTCTTCGTCAAGGGCTTCTTGTTTTATATTGAAGGCCTCAGACTGTATATCATTATTGTCTTCTTTACCATCAGGTTCCTTCTTGATTGTTTCCAAATCTAAATCTAATTTAATTTTTTTTACATTCATTTCAATGGATGTATCTACGTTTGCAGTATTTAGAGACATTTTACTATTGTTTAAAGTCTCTTTATTGCTTTGTTTGTGATTTTCATTACCATCACAAGATTTTCTTTTTAATGACAACCGAGAAGACACTTTCGAATCAACTTGTGATGGCTGGTGCAATGAGTCGTTTAGAGTAGTTGTTTCAAGTTTAGGCTCTAGAAGTTCGTTTTCATTTTGAAATTTTATTCTATCTAGTATTGAACCGTTTGATATTTTTAAAAGTTTAAAAACGAATTTTTCAGTATCTTTTACTCCTGCGAGCGGTGCCCCGTCAGTCCATCCTAAGCCTATTATATCATTGTTGCTTAAAGAAAAAGGCACATTTGGCGCTATTTTTTTTAATCCCACAAAAATTCCATTAGCACTCTGGAAATAAGGAAACATAAATAGATATTATTTATTCTATAAATATCTATATATAAATACGTGAAGCAAAAACATTGCACCCCTTTTTACGAAAATTGCATGGACTGAGGAGTATGAAATTTGGCTAACTTATTGTTTGTATAGAGAAGGAGTTCAGAATGCTAATATTTTTTTAAAATAATGAATAAAAAATACATTAAATTAACCACAAAAGTGCAACGCACACTACTGCAACCACACATAGATACCACACTATACAGACGTGTATAGACGCGTCCAATGTAAAAAGAGGTTATAGTAACAACTTAGTCATTTTAGGCAAGTCTATATTATCGATAAAATTAAT
>DWEE01003457.1:0-10494 GCA_018245755.1 Parelbella macleannani
TTATTTATTTTATTCTTTATTGTTGTTAACAAAGGGCGGACTTAATGCCAATTGGCATTTTCTACCAGTCAACCCTTGGTTATATTGAGGAAAGCGATGAATGTGGAAGAAACTGAAAGTCTGCAAAGATATTTGACACTCGGTGTTCTCTCTCTCTATATGGCGTCATGGCATAATAATATTGGTTATGGAATTGAATTGAAATTTGGTTATGGTAGGGAACATTTTAATTATACGGAGTTTTTATTTGCTAGACCACTGTTATTTCAATTTCAATGTTTTTGAAAATCAAAAAGGTTAATCAGAATTTAACAGAAGGACTGCTTAAACTACATTTGGTTTTAAATAGGTTGTTAGCGTAGGAAAGCATGGGAAGAAAAATTACTTAATACCTTATAACCTTTGATTTAAGCTGAACTCGCTGAAATAATTTCAAATGTCAACTTCTAGATCGCATGGTTTTATGATTCATGTTGCAGGAGACCTATTTAGTTACTGATGAATTTAAGAATCTGAAGAATAGTCTTTACATAGTTACTTTTGCCCTCCAAAAACTATAATATACCTATATACATTATATGTCTCATACACAATTATCGTCCCTTGATAGTACAAAATTAAACTAGTTTCACATATTACAGGTACTTTACTTACTTTTACGAAAGTATTCTGTCAACGCCCCCATTTTATAAATCTACATACATGATACACATCCCACTCTATGCATTAAACTACACAATCGTATACATTATATTTAGAAATGGGTGTTTACGAGTAATATCGCCTGTCTCCGACGTGCGTAGGACTTGATAGTCCTATTCAAAGAATTTCGATGCTAGCGTATCGACAAGGAATTCCTAGTGACAACAAATTGAGATTATTGGACAAGTCCAATAATCCCAATATGTATGGAACGCTGTCACACCCACGGCGTGGTTTATCAATCACGAAGGATCGATTGAATGGGATCAATGAGTGTGGTGAGTGGTGGGCGACCGGTCGACGAACTGCGCGGGCGCGGGCTGCCGGTGGTGTGCTCTAATTCAATTTGACGACAACCCACTGCACACGGGACGGCAATCAGTTAAGCTGTTAACCATAACACTTGTCGGTTTAAGACTGGTTCGATTTAATTTGAAATTCAATTATTTGCTACTAGTGTGACTTTAAACTCTTTTGAAATTAATATTCTTCGTACAACCTCAGAACCATCTGAAACGAAACCAGAGCAATACTCATAATCGTCGTGAAACTTGATGCTAAGTGTCAAATAAGCAGCGTTTTGTCCGAGAAGTGTTACATCTAACAGGATTTAAGTTCACCAGTTGGGCAGTATTTAAACGGCAGTTTGTTCATCCCACGCGAGCTCTGACTATGTATGTATGTAGCGTGTTTTGTTTCCATTTCCTTTTTTCTCGAGCCTGTCTATTGTGTTGTGTTACTGATAATTTTGTTTTGCCCGTGCGGACCGGATCTGCAAGGATGGCTTAAGTCACCTTGAATGCCGGATGCCGACATTCTGACAGAGGAGCTATCGGCCGTCAATCGTGAGAGCGTCTCGCCATATATTATAGCCGTCTGTCTGTTTGTCTTTGTGGCTGCGAGAGCCGTTTTTATTTTACGACCATGCACGTCCGCTCCGCGAGACCTCGACCAAGGTCATCATTACTTATAGCTGATTGAACTGTGCATCTATTGGATTTAATAATGATCGTGTTGACGTTCACGTTTTTTTCATATATCTACAATGTACATATTATTAAATATGACCTAAACTAGCTACATGGCACAAATTAATCGAAGTGGTCAAAGGAAGAGCTTGTCTCTAGGTCCGCAGCGGAAACAGATCAGACGTGGGCGACGCCTGCGGAGTGCGCGAGTGACCACTCTCGGCTCGTAAGCAGCGGCCGACACCGTGTGACAAATTAAATTTGATTGTCTATTTCTGTATCTACTCGCATGATTTCGCGTAAATTTATTTTGTTGGTTGTTCCAGGTAATGGTGGCTATCATCATCGTCACGATCATTTCAAGGTTAAAATGACTTCATCCGTAAGAACCTTACCTCTAATTATCTTTATTAGCCTAATTGCCGAACACGTTTACAATTACAAATATAACTATGACCTGTTTTCAGTAATTGTTTCCAAACGCTAGCTCATTGGTACATTCTGTTCCAAGGGATTTGAGTTTAAATTTGATAATGCTGTAGAGAGTATTTCTGTAGGTACGGATAGACTGTAATTCACAAAATATTTCATTTATACACTTAATGAATGATATGTATCAGCTTTCAAAAGTAATTGCAATGAATGTTAGAGCGATACGCACAAAAGTTCAGTTTGTAACACTACTACTTATTTCCGCATCCGTTATTGTACTGTCCACTGCAATTTAATCATCTCTTCAAGTGACAAAATGTATTAGGGCAGTTTTACGATCATCGCCCACAATCGCGGCATTAAAGCCTCTCCCACTCTTGTTATAAAGTTTAAAATTCGTTGAATTTAACAGTTCCTTTGATGTAGAACGGGAATATCGACAAAGACGGATGTCCGGTGCCGGTCAGGATTCGTTTCACACGCGGCGGCTCCTCGGATTGCGTCAAATGAAGACAATATCAGTTAAAATTATATTTTAACGGATTCAATAAATATTAGAAGAGAAGATTAATTTTGTGAATAAATCTGTTTTCATCTTTAATATTCGGGATTAAAATGATGCATTGTGGAGTGTTATAAATTTGCTACATTCGAACAGAGTTTACACAAAGAATTAATCATTTATGCCATTCATAAGAAGCTAAGCGATGTGCGTGGCTGAGAATCTTCCGGTACCTTTCATATCTGTGATATGCGGCGTACGTGCATTTCAAAGGGCTAGTGTGTTTGTTCGGGTTCTTGTTGGTTGTGTAAACACTATTTGTTGTTCTGGTGTGATGCCACCTTTTTTGTGAAGTTTAACTGCAACGTCCGTTTTGATCGCATTATCCAGCCGGAAGAATACGATTATGTAAAAAATGACATATTTGTCTCACTTTCTAAGTCAAATAGGGCCCTAAACATCACGGTTTTGTGTCGAAAAGGTATATATATCTATATATATATATATTGTATATTATATGGGTTTTGTAAAGCTTGTATATGAATACTAGTACATTCTTCGTATTATGCCATTTACATAACAACAGGTATTTCGATTTCTTGTTGTGTTGATGTAAAGGTTTATGAATTTTTTAGGGTCTGTTTTGAACATAATCTATTTCGTTTTCTTTGTTTAGTGAAACACTAAATAATCGTATCTTCATAAATGTTCTATATAACTATGTACATTTGTAACGCGACCAGGGAAGAGTGTACCGTTAGAGCCGCCGGTTCGGTATTCGGGGCTGGGTGCGCGGGCGCTTTGCATACAATGCCCATACTGGACGGCGTTTGCGCAACGGCGGTCATCGGGCCGGATGTGACGCTGCCGTGCCAAATTGTGCGCCTCTGTGTCTGCTTTTGATCATCGAATGCGTGTCTTAACTGTGTTGCGTTAATTTATATAATATTACTTTGTTTTTGCGGAAAGTGCGCATTGCAAAGCTGCACATTTAAATTTTGCAAGGTATTTCATTTCTACATCAGTATTTAGTGACGGTTTGTTTAAATCAAAACCATAATAACACCTATTTATAAAAAAAAAGTGCTTGTAATTAGATCGAGGTAATTGTAAGTATGAGATCGCTCGCAATGAAATCGACATAAATAATCGATGTATGACTGTGTACGCCATATTTGGACTCGTGTTTCAATCCTAATCATAGCGTAAGGTTTCCGAACTTCTGACTCATGCCTAAGTGTTAATCAAATGTGACATAGCTGACGGCTTACAATTGCAAATTTACGTGTTTGTCTTTCTTGAAAAAGTCTTCTGCTTAAAACAAGATAGTTAAATCTTTTAAGCTCCGTTTAGTTTATATAGTTTAGATTTGTATATTCCAATTAGGAATACTATGAGCGCGCTATGATAACCGATTGTTCAATTAGGAAGGTTAGCCTTGAAACACCTATTCGACACAATGGCAGTCCACTTGTGCCGCATTCATTGAACATACCGGTGCCCAGTTTCCGGTCACAGTCCATTTGTAAATTCGAACAATGGCCAGAGTACGCTATGTCGTCCTTGGAATCGTAGCACGTGATTAAACGGCCTTCCTGTCAAGAGTAAAGATACTGGTTACTCGCAATAAAACGTTTTTTCAAAAATGTTTTAAGGTCACTTTTAAGGAAATCGTATTGTTCTATTACGAACACAATTGCTTTTGAAAAACATGTTTCTTCCCTGATTCATTCTAGTTTTAAGTTTCATGTGTATGAAAACAAACCTTTAAAGATTGGGTAAACGTTTGTTTCTCCAGGAAATGAGAAATTTGCTCTAGTAAATCTCATTTTAAACATAGCCAGAACCATAAAAACTGCATTAGATATTGTCACATCAATATCACACGTCAAATAGGACTATTCAAAGTATCGGAAGAAGGTATAAATTTGAGACCGGTTAGAAACTGGAAAAGATATCGTTGCTGCTGAAATACATGTATTGAAGCTTTTCATTCTTATTGTGCTGAGTCTGAGATATTGTCGTGTAGGGTATCTAAAATAAAACTCCCGCCGAATCCGTCACACGAAAGTACAGACGTGGCAGGTTCACGCGCCTCGCGTGCCGCGCGGAACATCAAATTACCTTCGGATGTTGCAAATAACGTTGTCACTGCAACATGTACTGCGTTCTCTTAGCAAACGTCTTGTTTTGTTCGCGACGCCATTATAATTGTCCGTGCTAATTGAGGGCTATTTCTTACGATTCGGAATTCGATCCGCATATTACTAAGTATTTTTTAATTTTGCACAACAGTTTTCGCAAAATATGGAACCATGATCACATCTCTTGACGTAAGCATGACATACGAGAATTTGATTGATTAGCTTCAGTTTCAACATTTTACCATATAATCCTGTTAATGTGTCCATTATCTTTATTAATGGGAAGGTCTGTCCAACTGATGAGTAAATGATAATATACCTAATGATATTGGCTGTTCTATGTGTCTATACTCCTAAAAAGTAAGTAATTTGGCATAAAAATAATATTGCCTTGCTTGAAATTTTTGAAAATTTTGCCATTCAATCTTTCGACATTGTGAAAACAACTTTTGAACAATAGGGTTTGCCGGTAAGTCAACAAGAGTCACTTCGGTTCTTTCAATTACGTGGAGAGGCTGTTCTATCTATAGCATGATACTCATCATTCACTTGCCTCTTGACATCACTTCATACTTACCCCGATCTTATATTCTTGTAGCTTTCATCCATCATAAAAATATAAAAAAATCACACTTATGTCATAATTTATCGAGAGTAGATGAACTGTTTAATATAGTTTGTAATTAGTCGCGGTATATGCGATAGAAAAAGGGATTCCTGGCAATATGTTATTATTTTATGTGGCTACATATTTATGTTATTTCATGGGCCGCTTTTGAATTTCATTTTAATAACTTATGTATGCGCGTGTCAGCGATTTTGATGTATGCGTAATTGCAAACTTATCCAGTCAGCGTGCGTGGGAACGCACGGTGCAGCCCGTTAGTGCAGTTGCAGTTCGACGGCGAGCTGGTATGAGTTTCCGCGGCGCGTGGGAACTTCTCCGTGACGAATGCGTGAAATCAGCATCTTCATATATATGTATATATAAACATTATCACGAGCTTTTTCACTCTCTTACACTTTCATCGCCCTTATGATTGAAAAATACGTATGTGTCTCTGTTTCTTAGACGCGCTCCCACAGAACTGAAGAGAATTAATTCTTTATGTGCGTACTTTGATATACGTGTCGTATTGTCTTCTTACCTGACACTCAAATATGACGCATGAACTTTTCGTATAGTTTTTAAATATATTATCCCTTAACTGATGGTCCGAAATTTTCTATACAGAGCTAGCGGGGACCTTGTCTCTATTTTACTGTGGCTAATAATTTTGAGAAAATCATATTGTTTTTATATGCCAATTTAATTATCGGAAAGCTACTTATAATATGCGTCTTATTAATACTAGGAAAACTCCACCCACACCCGTCACAGTTATGGAATCGTAGGAAGAACTACAAAGATTTCCATGCCCAGTCTGATGACTACTGGATTTTGCTATATATGAATGAATTACACACATCTTAAAGAGAATCATAATTTCATTAATAACCTTTATAACATATTACATATTTTGCATTTCACAAAATGCAATATCGTAGAAAAAATGTTTTGCTACAGCGTTTCAATAACTGTCTCAACGTGAATACAGACTACGCATAGAGGGGAGTTCATATGAGCCAATTAAGAGAACAAAAGGTGAGTCCCCGCATTTGCATGAACACGCAATTCGACGGAAGTGAATTGCAAAAAGATAAATCAGTTCCCGTGCGTAGACAACGAAACAGCGAGCGGTACTTATCGTGTGTGAATGCAACGCTCTAGTTCCAACTGCAGCGCACGCCGTTACCCGAGCCGGCCTGAATATGAGACTCGCTAATTTATATTTGTAATCATCATTCGGAGCAATGTACATGTATATTGTGTTACGACGTATGTTCCTCTCCATGCGATTTGTATTCATTTACACCGACCTCCACATTCACGGGTATATTAAATTATCGTCTTAATCGTTTTACGTGAAATGATCTCAGTTGTTTAGACCCCCCAAGCCGATTTGTTATTGAGCTTCCGCAAATAGTTCAATAATCAAGTGGGTCTGTTGTCTGTTTAGCTGTTCTGAATTGTTATTTATTATCTGTGGTAAAAAAAAATTAAAACTAAATTAAGTCTCTGATTTTTTTGACATGCACATTACGTCAATACATTGAAGGTTATGTTATACATGGTACAGAGCTTTATTGTATTAATTTAGTCAAGAAATATCTCTCTAGCTCATTGCTATACCATTTATCCCCATTGTTATACATAAACTAGGCTCTCGCAGCTATAGCTACTGGTCAAAAAAAACATCAAGTTAAGTTCTCGAAAGCCAGAGTATGGAATTGAATGTCTGCCGACCTGAGATCCTTGGAGCGATATCCGTCAAGCCAGCGGGCTTTCAACCGCCCAGTGAGATAAAGATTTGTCCAGGAATGTGGATGCGCGGATGAATTTTGGACCGTGGTACCTGTTTTTTAACAATTTCTTGCCCTCCTAAGAAGGCATCGTTTGTTTTTGACAGAACGCGTTTATACAGATGTGGGTAACGCACATGAGTCGATTGCCCCTATTTGTTCTTACATACACTTGTTTAAAATCCGAATGTTATGTAGTAGTACGTTCTAACTAAATTGTTATAGAGCGATATAAAATTATAGATAAAATTATAGATCGGCTTATTGTTCTGTCCGTTTCATTGCTCATATTCATTGTCGTTACTGAAATTTTTAAAATAAAACGCAAAATCAAACATGTCCAATATATTTATTTGTGGAATTGCCGCACTGTGTTTGAGATTTGATAAAATCTTCTCGAATGTAAAACTTCAATTAGTAAGCTTATTGTATTATATTCTCACCGAAATAATTAAATTGCTAAAAGTACAATAGGGCCGAACGTATTGTGTTGCGATCTGAGATTTTTTGTGCGACCATTGTTTCGCACTCGTCGGTTAGGTCTCACGTCGATACGAGATTCTGTTCCGAAATTGCGCAAATCTTTTCAAATGTCTCAGCATTTGTGTGAACGGAGCAGATAATCATACGTATAAAACTTGAATTTGTACAACGCGGAAGTGTTTAAAGATGACCTCTGACATTTTGTGTGAATCGTGGTCAATGGCAACCGCTCCTTTTCGCTTTATCAATGTCTTGTTATTTTTATATTGCTATCCAAATATTTGATTTCGGCTACTGCGATACAGAAAGTACGTGTAAGAATTCAATTCGTCGATATGGATTTTATTACTCGTGATCTTATAGTGTGTACTTTGGCTGCGTCAAAATTATTTCTTTACGACAATGTCGTGACTACTGCGTGTTGCATTAAAGGACTCCCGTAAGTTTCAAAGCGAGCGAGCGATTTATAAGTGATGTTGCGTGTCATTCGTGTGATTTACTCCATTTCTTACCGTCGCTTGACCGCCCGTTTGGGACATTTCGTATTCATTCCGCAGTCCTCGAGGTCGTTCGTCCCGGTTCTTGTCTGATAGCTCTTATTCTTTTGCATGCCACTGGTGGAATTCGGATTCTCTTTGCGTATTTGTATTAGCACATTGAAAGCAAAACGCCCCATGAATTTATATGTAACGTAATAAATCTTCTATTTCTAGACTATATACCTACGTTTTATCTATGGGTTTCAAGGCAAGTGTCGATACGTAATTTATGGTTTGTTGTTGGGAATTTTTGTTGAACTATTTAAAGCTGTGTTTTTAAAATTTAATGTTTAACCTTAACACATAAACATATAAAAATATTTTGAGATCCATCAAATGATAACCGACAGACCAATGTTTTTTTGTATGTAGAAATAGGCTCGCGTTTGGCCGCAATCCCACCTGATGGAAAGCGAGATGCGGCCTAAGATGTAGCAGGCTTGCCTAAAAAATGCCTATTCACTCTTTTTTGAACAGTTCCAGGTTGTACGATTCGGGAAAGACGGACGCAGGCAGAGAGTTCCACTCTTTCGCAATGTGTAACAAAAAAGATTTTAAAAAACTCTTTGTTCTGCTTATAGTAAAAGGGAAGGCTATCGTTAGTAATGGTCTTAGAAATGTGCGAACTGTATTATAGTTGCCGTGTTATTAAAATATATAACGAATGTGATCTAAATGTGATTTTGTTCATCATTTGTAGTTATTACTCGGTTTGTGATTTCTGACGGAGGTCCTAAACAATTTATAATGGCGAAGACGTCACCGTGAACTCCACCCGCATGCCGATCGCGAGGCATACGTGACGAGAGAAGCGCCATCAACCGCAGCATAAAATTCTGATGCTGAGCCAAATCGTACACATTCCAGCAGAAGCGTTGTGAATAAAAATGTTTATTGTATATGCAACGTATTTGTGTAAAAGCGTAAAGCTTCAAAGAAAAATGAAAATGTTCCCGGAGGTAACTAAAACTTAAATTACTCATTCCTTTCAAAAATTTCATTAGTTGAGCAAGGTTATTACTATCCGTTTGCTACGAGCGATTCTCCATCAGGATAACAGTCGTTCCTAATACTTATCTTGTGCATAAAATATTGTAATGTTGTTCATAACCGCACTTTCAACTGCAAGTGAATACTTGACCTTTTGCATTTTATTTGCGTGCATTGTCCATTACTGGTACTATGAGGCTCCACGGCAATTTGCATAATTGCATATTGCACATACACACGAGGCGGAACTGTTGATGTCCTTTTATGTATTTACGTAAATATGCTAGATATCTTGGTATGCAGGTACATGTTTCTGTTCGGCTGCTATACGCAATAGCGTAATGGCGACGTAAACTTTCTGGTTTCTTCGACTCGACACGATTATATGTACGAGTATATGCTTGGCTTGTTAAAATCTGCCCTTTATACTTTCAAGTTTTATTGATCATGTTGGTAACTTTCTTTCGATAGCAAAACAAGTTTGTTTCAAATGTTGTTTTTATTTATGCGCTTAAAAATCACATGTTCAATGCCATCAAAACGTTTTCCAAGGTTCGGAATCCACTGAATTCGAATTAACTGGCTCCAATTAGCAGCTTGTTCCAAGTTTTTGCATTGTTTAATCAACTGATGGCTTTGTAGACAGCCAATTATTTGTGTGGCCTTCTTCTTATTATATGTGCTTTATTGCGAACTGCAGGTGAAATGTTCGTGGGAGCATATTTACTCGTTTGTGAATATTACGACTAGAGTAACCACGTCAGAGCAATATAATAGGATAATTTCCAATGATCATAATAAAATTTATGGATACCCTTACACACTTTTTAAATTCTTACTTTTTATATCATCCGAGGTCACCTAATAATCTATCGATAAAAATGTCATTGTGCTGACTACCAGAAAAGACTAAAATTCTACGCTTTTTAGGCATTAATGGTGTTCCTATTCGTGAGTCTTTTGACCGTTCGGCATGCGACAGGTTGGCGGATGTAGGTGTCCGCAAATATTAGCGCTTGCCTAATTCTCTATCTATATACTTGTTTGCATTATTACCTAATCGTTCGGATAACTTCGTACAGTATTCAACTTGTACAAATTCTTATTGGCTATTCCCTGAGTGGGCGGGAGCCTTATATTAGTTTTTAAGGCACATATTTACCTGTTCCGAATTATCGTGCCAGTAGACAGACTTTGGTTTGAGACACTTGTTTCTATGTATTGGATAATTAAATCATACTTGTAACTATCACTATGTTTCTTAATTGAATAGAAAATATACGTTTAATATTTTTTGTATCTTAAATAAACGATGGTGTTGTAGCTGTGGT
>DWEE01003458.1:0-10494 GCA_018245755.1 Parelbella macleannani
ATATTCAGTTGTGTTACTCAGTTGTAACGTAGGTAAGTATCTCATGCTTTTCATGTAAAAGTACAGAGCGTAACATCAAATACTGCACCCCATCGCACAAGTCGTGAAGTTATGAGTTATGACAATGCGTAAGGGTGCCATCAAACAGCCAACTTATGGTTTCCCATAATAAGTACTCAAAACTGCCATAAACTTAGCGTAACTCATGAATTCCTAATTTAAATTGCTATTTCGGTGATTCTTTATTAAAGAGACAAAGAAAGGTACCTGTATATTAATTTGTCCACGTTGTGCGGAAGGTACTATTTTGTATATATTCAGTATAATTATATGAAAAACTACTCGAACGATTTATCGTTAACATTGAATGTGCCTGATATAAATACTTGAGCAATAAGCCATAATGTAGTGATTGCTATTATTTTGTGTCAGGCGTTTATTAACTTTGTATACCAGCTGTCATTTTGTTTTCAACTGAGCAATTATTATTCCACCATAATTTTTTATAATAAAATCAGCTGAAAAAGAAGAATCGTTTTTAATCTCTGTTCTGAAATATCTAAATGTATGAGTTCACAAACACTAACGAACAAGAACATGAAATCGCTTCCGATGTTGACAGACTTGAAGAAATTATTATTAAAATATTACTCTATTTTACCAAATGAACACGAAAATTAACATGAAAAAAATATATGGAATGAAAATTTATATTACTTTTCTCAATATTACAAATTGTTATTATTTAAAATTAATAATTTAAGTTCGCATTTATTCAAGAATGCATCAAAGCGTAGTAGTTATTGGTAGTCGTCAGTTTTGTCAGACGAACAATACAGACGATGTTGTTAATAACATTCCCTGAAAAACAAACAGTTCACGTTGTCGAGCTGTGCCTCTGGGTTTGCTTAGTGTAGGTATATATTAAATTGTAAAAAAAAATTGTCTATCAACTCCAACAACAAAATCTTCCACAATAATTCTAAAATTATGTTTAAATTTTCTTTCTTTTAAATAACTTTATCGGATAAATGATGGTAAGGTATAAAGTAGTATTTTATATATCTCATTAATATTATGTTAGTTACATTTCGTAATTAGAACATTGTTTTTTTATCTTCAGGACTATATTACCCATAGAGGTAAGCAGAGGGATGTAGTACACTTCCACCGTCCACTTGTTAAATTCTACGCCCCACTATAAAACAAGGGATAAACTTATTGCGTTATACTGGACAAAACTTTAGCTCCTGCTAGTACTCTTAATTTAAAACCCCACCCAGAGTTCGAATCTAGGACCTCTTGATCAGCAGCTGGTTTTGCAACTAAGAAGTTATTATGTGTTTTAAAAATTAAGACAAAATGTGTTTGAAAGGCAAATGTATGAACCTAAAATATATTTCTGGAATTCATCAAGGAAGTTATGTGTTAATTTTCAATATTTCATATTCATATTTGCAATGCAAATTACAATACTCCAGATTTGCATCTAATGCAAAAACATCAGAAGACTAAGGGAGTTCCTGAATATATTAAAACGAACGGCACAAACGGAAGGACTGACCGGCGGACACATTTATGTGTGTATAATTTTTCTCGGAATGCACTGACATCACCGCATTCAGCCGTTCCAACGCATTCGTAACAATAATACTTTAAGTTTTCGCATTTTTACCATCTTTGTGTACAGGATTGTATGTGCACACGGCATTGATATAACGAATTTTAATAAAAATATTTGTCGCGACCATATTTGAAATAATAACGTTAAAAATGTTGACAAATAAAAATATCATGCAGGAAAAACAATTAAATTTAGAATTTTAGGAACATACATTTTTAAAGCGCTGTCAATAGTTAGGAAGTGTTTAGGAACAGCAGTTTTAAATCGTAGGCAATTGTTAAGTTCAGTAGTTTGGGGGATAAGCGCGTTTGGGGGATAGGATTGAAAAATGCCATGACACCGGCTGCTAATGCTACTGACGACTTGTGTAAGATTTGTGACGGCAGAATCGAATGTGCTCCAACTGCTATACTGCTTATATCTCTCATTCACACCCTCTACGGACATATTGGACCAGAGCCGAACTACTTTGGAAGGAACAAGGAAGAATTCTTAAACACAAGTTCCAAAGGAACGAAGCCTGTACAGCGCTTTATGCCTGAACACACACAGAGCTATAGACCGTACTCGCGCTACAAGTTTACGAAAGGTGACAGATATCAAGAAGAGACTACAGAGATAGAAGAAGAGTATGACTTTATTATTGTTGGTGGCGGTACAGCGGGCTGTGTGATGGCAAGTCGGCTGTCCGAAAATCGTAAGTGGAAGGTACCTATCTTCATATATTTACGCTACTAGTGAAAATGAAATTCATGGATATTCCGATTTGATGGATTGTGGAATGGATTATACGGTAAAGAAAGTTTATCAAATCATTTCACTTAACATTTTTATAACCAATTTCGTTATTTAATTATTCTCAGTAACATTGAAATTTTTGTTAAAATCATAGTGTGAAACATTCATTCGTTTATTAAGTAGTTTGTTTTGTAAAGTTATTTCTACCTGAACTACACGCGGTCTTTTTTACGATACTATATTATTCCAATATTTTGAGACATTTGTACACCACTTAAAAATATATTTTAATCTAATATTTTAAACTAATTCACCTTGATAATTGTTTTCAGGTATTACTAGTAGAAGCTGGACCGGTAGAACCGAAAATGACATTAATCCCTGGACTTACGAGTGAGTTTAAGGGTTCCAGCTTAGACTGGCAGTACACTATGAGACCTAAACAAGGGTACGTTTATACTGTTAATTAAAAGTAACTATATATTGGTAGTATTATTGTCTATAAATATTGTTCAGGTGTCTTCACCTCACCTAATTAGCGAAGTGAAACTTCCTACCTTTATCGTTTTGTTGCTTGAAAATATATTACATAAATGATTTGCTTTATTCACGTTGAACTGTTGCAATAATAAACTAATAGCCCGTCAAATCAAACAACTGAACGTTAAAACGTGTTTCAGCTTTTGCCAGAATCGTGCTGAAAAAGGATGCGAGGTAGTTCAGGGTAGAGTCCTTGGAGGCACCTCGTCTATCAACGATATGGCGTACATTAGAGGCAGTCCAGCAGATTATGATGAATGGGCCCTCAATGG
This sequence comes from Parelbella macleannani, assembly GCA_018245755.1. Lineage (NCBI taxonomy): Eukaryota > Metazoa > Arthropoda > Insecta > Lepidoptera > Hesperiidae > Parelbella > Parelbella macleannani. The sequence goes on from DWEE01003458.1 coordinate 3,175, forward strand.
CAACGATGGTTGGAGTTTCAGTCAGATTCTCCCATACTTCAAATATTCAGAAGGAAACTACGATAAAGACATTTCCAAAAACAAGTTCTATCACTCCACGAAAGGACCTCTGGACGTCGGCAGATATCCCTATGTCGATGATAATGTAGATGTCCTACTTAGTGCTTTCAATGATTTGGGTTACAACTATACAGATATAAATGGAAGAAATCAACTAGGATTTATGCGGATACAAACAATGTCTTTTTTGGGCGAACGAGTTAGTACATACACCGCTTTTATAGAACCTATAAAAAAATTAAGGACTAACCTAGAAATAATAAATGAAGCTTTAGTAACAAAAATAATACTCGAGGACGGTAGAGATGGTACGAAAGCTTTAGGTGTAGAATATATAAAGAATGGTACAAAATTCAGAGCACGAGCTCATAAGGAAGTAATTATCAGTGCCGGTGCAATAAACTCACCGAAATTACTAATGCAGTCTGGAATAGGACCGCGAGAGTATTTAGAGTATCTAAACATAAAAGTTTACTATGATTTACCCGTCGGTAGTAACTTTCATGACCACTTGTCCGTGTGTCTGCCAGTAATCAAACTAACCAAAACTGCGACAACTTCAAAATTTTCCGAAAAATTGAAAGACATAAGCATGTATTACGCAAAAGGCGCTGGACCTCTTTCAGCTAATTTCCAAGTGATTGCGTTTTTTGAAACAAGCATATCGGACGTTTTAGGAACTCCGGATATTGAGGTCAGATTTCGAGGTCATGATTCAAATATGTATTACGATAAACTTGACATGTGTATATCGTTATTAACTCCGAAAAGTCGAGGACAGATCGTTTTAAATGCTACTGATCCGGTTTTTGGAGTACCGTTGATATATCCTAACTTTTTAAAAGATGCGTCCGACGAAAAGAAGTTACTGGAAGGTATACAGGAGGCGGTTAAACTTTTCGACACCGAAGTATTCAAGACAGCAGAATTCGAATTTGACCCTCGGCCAATTGTAAATAACGACTGTAGAGAACACGAAAAAGTATCTGAAGAGTTTTGGTTTTGTATTATTAGATTTTTTTCTGCCCCCTTGCAAAATTATGTCGGTACGTGTAAGATGGGTCCACCTAAAGATCCTGAATCAGTCGTAGATAATAATTTAAGAGTATACGGTGTAGGTAATTTAAGAATTGCTGATGCGTCAATAATGCCTAAAATTCCCAGAGGATCTACAGCTGCGTCTACGATTATGATAGCTGAAAAAGCAAGTGATTTAATAAAATCGACATGGTATTAAGATTTCATTGTTTTATTTACGAAATAATAAAATAAAGCTTAACTTCTAAGTATGTATTACTTATCACAAATAGTTAACGTATTTTTATTTTTTATTATAATAATGTCCTCTATTTTCTTTCCAATCTTTCAGAATCATACTAGCTCCTTTCTCGGCAATCATCATTGTTGGTCCTAGCAGTCCAGCTCGCACATGTGTTGGCATGACGGAAGCGTCTACTATTCGTATTCCTTCAATTCCATGCATCCTTAGTTCAAAATCAACTACGGAATCTGTACGGTTCTCACCCATTCGACAAGTACCTATAGGATTACTCATAGCTTTCGTATAATGTCTGGCTATACAATTCCACTGATCTCTATTTCTCAAGCGATCACAAGGAAACAAATCGATTGGAGCAAACTTTATATCAGCCTTTTTCATCTCTTTAGTGTCCAGCAACTGTAAAGCAATATCGATGCTGTCGACTAGAATTTCCAAGTCTTCGGTTTCTTTTAATAGATTTGCTTGGATGACGGGTCTACCATATTTAGGATTACGCTTATTCAAAGTTACTTTTCCACTGCTCTTAGGCCTTAGGAGGACTGGATTTATGTTAACTAAATTATAGTATGGCAATGGCATGTTTGTTTCTTCGGCACTATGAACACTGATATTAGTGAGCATAAATTTATCACTTCTAATATAATTTCCTTCCAGGGAAAGTTCAACATCAGGAGCGTTATTATTTTCATATAATTGTATAAAAGCAGATATTTGATTGATACCCCTAGATGCTAAGGGTCCACTACGGCTTTGAAACCAAGTTTTAAAGTCACTGACGATTTGATTTTCATTAACGGCAGCAACATCTCCCAAAATAAACGCTAATCCCCCAGTCGTTACCTGATCTTGATAATTCAATCCAACCGGCAAATCAATTAACGAAGTTATGTTAACTTTTTTCAGTTCCAACGCCGGACCTATTCCAGACAAGTGCAATAATTTTACGTTGTTTATAGCTCCTCCTGTCAGTATTATTTCTCTTTTAACATATGCCATGCGTTCCTTTCCTTTCTCTGTCTCATAAATAACGCCATCTACTGTTTTCTCTTGGATATTGACTATTATTTTGGTCACAGTTGCTCCTGTCTTTATTGTTAAATTCTTTCTGTGTTTGATAGGTTTGAGAAAAGCGCTATTGGTGCTTAATCGAGTGTTATTGGAAATAGTAAATTGGTGATTAACGACGGCTTCTGCTGCATTTGTGTTAATGTCTATATTGCGAAGGCCCATCTCATTAAATGCTGTAGTAAACACTTCCATGAATCCGTCGGTATGTTTAAATTTCTGGATCCGTAATTCCCCACCACGCGAATGAAACAATGAATTCATTAGCACTTCATAGTCACCTGTAAAACAAAAGATCGTTTTTAACCTCGGCAGAATGAAGGGGAAGGGGCTGGTTCGCGTATATGTATGTTTTGATTCTTAACACACGTTTACATTTGATGAGTGTTATGTGTATATTCATTATTAGAAAGGCCGTGGAATAAACAAGGTAATCTACTGCAATGATCTTTAAGATTTGATTGCCGGTTACATTAAAAAAAATTTTTGATGTTTCGCAAGTAAGAAATGACTTAATATAGTACTAGTTAAAAAACAGTGGTGTTTTTAATTAAGCACCAGTGGATTTAATTAAACACTGATTTGAAATAACAATTTTCTCTTACCATTATCCTCAGAACGTTTGAAGTGTTCTAGAACATTATCAAACATCCAAGCAATTGAACCCACTGCTCCAGTGCGCCAACCGTCGTAATCCTTTTTTGAGCCTCTAGTATACTTCATGTCGTTGGTGACACTGGAACCACCTAATACTTTCCCAGTCCTGACTTCACAGCTGCCTCCAGGTCTTGAGAGGCACGAAAATCCGTTCCGTTCAGTTCTGAAGTTCCACAAGATAGGCCTGTAGTCTTTGGTGGGTACTCCTGGGATGTCATAATCTATGATTTCATCTTCACCGGCTTCCAAGACTAAGACCTGAGTAAGTGTTTTAGATGATAATATTAATTTACCGTTAAGTATACCTTTGCTATATTATGGATTATAATATTTATGAAATAATAACTTAAAGGGAATGGAGATATTAAGGATTTATTTTTCAAACCTTATCTCAAAATACAGCAATAAGTTACAATTGTTGTTAGCCTTTTATAATGTATAAAACCGTATGTGATAACTCGCAGAAGCTACCTAAGTACATAGGTATGCTAAGGTATCGGTATGTTAAGCACATAATATAAAACCAAGGTATTGACATGTTGAAGACGAGAGAAGTACATTAGTAGAAGTTATCAGATGACGTGGTTGAATGCGCGATCTACGTAAATGCCAAGTTGATTTTTGCGGAAGGGAAATCTCACCTTCCAATCGCTAACAGCAGATAGCCTGTTAGCCAGCACACAGCCAGCAGTACCACCGCCGATGATAATGAAATCAAATACGCTGTTCCTTATGTACTTCTCCTCATCCTTGCTCCTGGTGGCTTTCGACAGTAGGTCGCCGCTCACGGTTGATACGATGGCAAGGAGGAGCATCCATCTTAATCTAGAGATCAGATAGAATTAGAACGTACTTAAAGATTAAGCATTTAGAGAGTAATTTTCTTGTTAAAAGGGATTTTTGGCAGGAAGACACTTGAATATTCATCACAGCTTGGAAGTCAGGCCATGTTTTTGCATAGTTGTGGCGTAGTTACCTAAGGAAAAAATTCAGACGTCATGTTCACGTCAACGAGATATCTAATTATAAAATTCAGATCAAGTCTATATTCAATTGCACTCTTAATCACTTGGGAAAATGATTGCTCACATTGATTTTTTTTTAACTGCACGAACATTTAATTGGTTAGAACCCTTTTATTGTCCACTGCTAAGTGTGGGTTTCTCCCACAACTGCCAGAGACCCGAAGTATACGATACAAATTAATAAACCGATTAAAATTACACGAGGATTCATTTTTACATTGCCAATGCCATCAATTGTGATAAGATTTTATTTTAAAAAAATCCTACATTCCTAACAATGAATTGTTAAAACAGATGAAATAAGAAAAAGTGCATATTGAAATGGAAAATTTGTGATACTCAGAATCATCTACTTAAATAGCCCATTATCTAACTCACTTGCCTTCCCGAAACAAATAGGATTACAAGGCAAATAATACAACAAAACGATCTTCGCTATCCTGACGTGTCCTGAATCACTGAACTGAAGCTCTTTATACCCAAAAACACGGATTATTTTTAGTTTTAAAGGTATAAAAGTATAACACAGAACGCAAGAACACAGAACAAGAAACAATCTAACCTCCGAAACAGTAACTCCATTGCCCAGTTCACGTACAGATATATGTTGTATCAACGAACAAATGCTTCACTCTGCCAAAGGATCCTGAATGGAGCGCGCTGCCGCCACGCTCCAGCGACTCCCGTATCCTGTGTTGCGAGACGTCCACGTAAAGGAAATGTTTTCAGTTCGCGTGCTAAGGTCAATCCTTACATAATTGGCCATCAGATCCGGTTATTTACAATACATATAATCCTATTCGACTCCTCACAAGCATCTGACAAAGTTGTTTTCACCATCATTGTTCAAGTATATACATATCATGGGAGATTTCTTTGGCTCAAAGAGGGCCTGTGGTATGCTAATCAAAAGGCTGCCGAACTGTATCGATTATTATCTTCAACCTGCCTCAGTCAATGTTAGACAGAGACTTCCCCAGAGGCAGTTTTGTTCATAATCTCCACAATTGAATTCCATTTAGGAATCTCAAAGCACATTTTCTCGTAGCAATAACTCTGACAATTAATTTTTAAATTTAGAATCCTTTATTTGGGCCTCCAATACGAATGATCTGCGATCAACTCTTCTGTTTGCACGTGCGACTACTTTCTTAGTACTTTAAATTAGCAACTAGTTCCTAACTTCTTATCAGCCGCCCTTCTAGTTAATCATAGCCCATAGCTAACTTGTGGGTAACACACAAGTAAATTTCCTTATACCTACATACCATTTATACTTTCTTGATCCCTTCTAAAGCAGGACTAAGATAACGTAGAATCGGAAGGGCTAAGCTATCCAAAAGCGGAAATTAAACTGACCAATAGTTTATGTTTTATCACCGCATAAATGGCTGGGGTGAGATCATAAACTAAGTTAAGAGAGCATTGAGCAATAAGTTAAACAGGTTTTGTGACAAGAATCTACGTAGGAAATAAGTAGGTATGGGTAGGTATAGTGTTACTGGTCTTAGCAAATAAATAAATAATTTTATGGCAGAATACTTTAATAATATATATACATAAGTATTCTTCTTGTATAGTATAATTATAAATTGTAGATGTTTAGTAAATTTGTTTGCCACATAAAAACAGTAACTAGTAAATTAACTTCGTATTGATTCAAAGAAGCGACATCTTGCGATGAGTAACATCACCTTGGTGTATTTGACGAACTAAATTAAAAAGCTACGCAATTACCCGACAGATGGCAGTGTTACATATCGTATTGTAGTCTGCGAAGGGAAAAGATAGTTAAAAAAAGAATACAGCTAGCTTTACAAAGAAAGTTTATACAAAGAAAGATTTAAGTGATTAGAAAGAAAAGTTTTTTAGAAATGGAAATTGTTAACTTTTAGAAGTGTGAACTTTTAGAAGTTATTGACATTGACATTGACACATTGAATTGAAACAAACATACATATACATATGTACATTTAACAAATATCTAAAAGTAGAGACATTCTTTATTTCATAAATATTTCAATCGTAACTTTAAAAAAAGATTGGTTGGTTTAAAAAACGCTGGTTATCACTACTCTACTACTAACGATCATTAAAGCTACCTCGTAATTACGTATTATTACAAATGTTTCACTAATCTGCTACCTAAAGTGAAAAATCCACAAATTACTGTACTGTATTTAAATGATAATTCCATTGAAATCGGTTAAAGTGCGATTATTACAGGGTACACAATTCGGAGGCGATAAATACCGGAGTTGCCGATAACAACTGATTTATCGCTTCAGTGCACGCTTAATTATTGGCTACAGAACCCGCTATGAGTTATGGCTTAGGGTACCGTTCTGTTCGGGTTAGACTACACCACTTTCAAATTGGTCCGAATGACTATATAATATTTTTTACCATAAGTTGATAAATATAAGGTTAATAAACGTAGGTATTATTATTTAAAAAATAACATGTTTTGACGCAAACAAATTTCTTAGTTGGAAATACATTTTCAGAGTTGTTTAGGGTTAATAAAAGTAAACCATACGTAATATTGCTGATGTTAATTAATTAACGAATTTCTGATAAAGAGTCTTTTGTATGGATAACAAAAGAACATGCAGGCTTTATGTAGGTATATGTAGCAACCTCTTGACATCAGCTTCCAATCTCAGTAGGAATGCTTCACCAACGTAGAGATTGCAACTGGTGAAGATTTGGACGAACGATTTTATTTTAGAATGTTCAAGCTCTGTAATAGTTTATTTATCGTCTGAATGATACACATAAAAAAAATATTTATACTGTTACAGAATCCTTTTAAAGTAATATGACACGACTTTACAACGTGATTATTTATGTCAGTTAGGCCTCAGGCAGTGCTCTACAATGTAGAGACTGCAACTTTCGCCTTCATATAAAGGCGCCATAAAACTTTAATTTATTTATAAATACGGCTATCCGCTTCATTTCGTTATCTACGGGATCTATGTGGAATTTATTGCTTTATGTTAAACAAATTTAGAGTAAAAACAGATTATGATACATTGTATAAACATTTAAGTATTATTGGATTTTCTAACCTGAAATTCCTGTTAGTATGACAAGTCCGGGTAAGTGGCCGGTGTATGACAATTGACCCATTCCCTATTTCATGAGACTTTTGACATAACTGATGAAAACTGGGATGACTAAATTTTTCTGCCAATCCCTTCGCTAAAATACAACAATAATATTATC
>DWEE01003459.1:0-10493 GCA_018245755.1 Parelbella macleannani
AGTGTACTACACTCCTCTGCCTACACCTTTGAGGATTACAGGCGTGATGTTATGTCGTTGCCATCTTTTTTGTAAATGTACACGTATATTACAAACTTTACTTACATATGTCGTGAATAATATCTACTATTTTATTTTGTATACATTTAAAGAAATTCGTAGAAATAAATAAATTAAAACCAAATTAATACTGTTTAAGGATAATAAAGCTGTATTATTATTAATATCGTTAAAGGATTCAAATAGTGTAAAGTATAATACTAAAAGAAATTTGTTCTTATTTAACCTTGAAGCACTTTTTGTAAATACATCGCATGTTCGAAAAAATATGATGGGCCGGATCTTTAAGCAACTGTCATGATAGTATAAAAATTGAAACATTATGGTTATTCCATATCAAGTAGATACGTAGATAAATATAAAAAAATGTATATTTATATAATAAACATTATATTAACGTAACAATGTGACAAAAATGATATATAAATGCTAGCAAAAAATTAACGCTAAATTGTGTTAAGTAAATATAACAGTAATAGATAGATTTTATTTCTGGGCTTGCTCTTGCAGCGAACGGAACCGAATCCCGGCGATTGTAGTTATCCGGCTACCGCGACCCTTCTATTTCAGAGTATATTTTAAAATATTTCACAGTCAATCATTCCCAAGACGAACAAACGTATTGTGTGTCTAAGCCCGCGTCCAAATCCGTGCGAGTCATCGTGAGTAAGCTGGTTTAAACGAAGCGTGTCTTACATTTTATAATAATGATTAATAGTTGGAAGAAATAGAGTCGAATGCGATATGGCTTATTGCTTGAAATGGTCGACGGTGGGGCCGGCGGAGTGATTGATTTACGAATATTTTTCATAAATCCTGAGTTAAAAATTTAAACAGACTTCAATAGCAAAGGTATCATAACGCGTTTTTTTTTTAAAAAAGTTATTATAGTCACACGTTAATCTATAAAATATGGACTATTACTGTTTTAGATATAACGTGGATGACTCTTACATGGTCACGAGTCTGTGTTCCATTTCAGGCAAGAGCATCTCTATGCAATTGGTTGAAACTAGAAGCAAACTCTACCACAATATTCTAATTCGGATAGGCGGAGATACAAGCTGGTATACCATCCATTTGTAATGTTTAGTACCACCCATGTCATACTCCACGTCGTATTACTGTTGTTAAAAAAGAACAATCCTGACCGTCTACTCTGTAGCCTCTAAAGCATGGTTCTTGTAAATTTACTTCTAGCAGTCACGTGTCTATAAGATCACCCTATACCTCAATATAGTATCTATTGTTATATATTTTATTTAACAATTTTGTACGCATAAAACAATTAATAGAAAAAAATCATATAAAAGAGATGTTTTACAATGGCACTGCTTATCCCTAATTTTTTTTTAACTCTTTAAATTGCAATCCTATATATGTCATTGTTAGTTTAACTTGCATATTTATAATGGTTCTTACGTACGTAGGAGAATATTTTAGTTTATTAATTTCTGTTCGGAATGTTATTTTTAGTTTATATTCATGACCTTCAAAATAGCTGAAGTTTTCAGAAAGATAAGTTTCAAATTATCTATAACTGTTATATATAATAAGTATTAATAAGGTGCTAACCTTATTTTTGAGCGGTATACTGGAGATAGAATTTCCCAGGAAACGGTCAATTTAGAGTATAGAGAATAAACTGAAGACTCTATAATCCCAACAAAAAATAATTAGCATAGTTCAGGTTAATTATAGAAGGCTTATCTACGATCTCTCGGTACACCATGGAGGCTATCGCAAAAAGATATACGTATTAGGCTTCATTCGCATTCCCGAAGGGTTCAACGGAATTCTGCGTAAAAACGGATAGAGTCGCGTTTGAGCCAAGTATAGCCAGTCGTTTTTATCTAGAATACCTTGTACCATGCGTCCAAAACCGCAGCCGGGCACGCACACTGCAGACAAATGCTTGTCTGTCACGCGATTTCTTGCTTCTGCTTAGAATCGAACCGGGTACTTTGGCACAGTCACCGAATTGTTAATAGGTATTAATTTGCTTTACAACATACTTTGATTGCATCTGTTATGGTTTTTCTTACTAATAGTCTTTACACACAGTCCGCTTTTACCAATAATTATTACTTATATTGTTAATTAAATTCTTATTAATACTTATATTGTTATAGAGGTAATAATTAGAGTAAGCTATTGTAATTAGCGTTCTAACTGCCAAAATATACTAAAAATAAAAGGCTTGGTCGCCTTTTATTCCCACTATTATAAACTTCTAATCTCATTAAGATCATTCGTTTTCAAAGTTATTAAAATTGTAAAAATTACGTTTTTTACAATGACAGATAAAAGTCTTAAATTTTTTTTATAAAATCAATGAAATAGCGACAAAAGTTTGTGTATGTCGAACACTCAATAGCAGCCATCACCCATTGACCAACCGAACGTCTTATTGACATCTAATACTAACAACCATTTATCGTGCTATTTACAGCCTAACACACGTAAAATAAATGTTTAAAAATAATGTGATGGCTGTAAGTGGAAATAGAGATGTCTTTCTTTCATTTCTTTATATTCCTACAGCTCTGTTCAACGTAGTTTACAGATATCTAATAGCCAGTAACGGGCAGTAGTGACTACCGTTTGTTAGTTTTTAACTCCCTTGCCGTTACATGTATCTTACGATACAGAACTTTCCCTTTCCATATAGGGGCTTCAGCAATACAAATAATTTACAATTAAGCCTTCTAAATAATAATAAACGTTTAAAGTTATTGATATTGTGACAGACAGAAAGTTTCTGTTTATCACATCGACATATAAGCGGCGATAAGAGATTATCGCATTTGTCTCTTAACTGACAATTGTCGTTTTATATCAGTTAAATCGCAAAATCCAAAGTTATTCAAGAGCTTTAGATCTTTTAGTAGGACACAACGGAAACTATCCTTGATAATTTTTCTTTTAAGTACTCTCATATAAACGATATAACGGTTTCTCTTATCGTCCACTTTTCTATAGACTTTCCACTATACAACTTAGACTAGACTCTATAATATTATGGACATTATATTGGACTGGACACTAAGTTAGACTAGGCTCTACATTTGGCTTAGACTCTATATTGTAGAGTCCAGTGCAAAGTGTAAATCTATTAGCAACAGCTTCTCGCCGACAGTACAACCAATATAATGATCTATTCCAACAGATCATTATATTGGACTTTACACTAAGTTAGACTAAGCTCTACATTTGGCTTAGACTCTACATTGTAGAGTCCAGTGCAAAGTGTAAATCTATTAGCAACAGCTTCTCGCCGCCAGTACAACCATTCATTTGGTGATTATTTGTAATGACGCTGCAACTTACAGTACAAACAGTTCGGGAAAGTCCGAGAACTCCACTCGACCTGGAAATTCAAATAAAAGATCTAAGAAGATCTAACGGTGAATTGGACAGCAAAGACAATCATTCTAATACAAAATATCCAATTATTAACATAGACTGGCACTCACTTAAAAGTATAGGGTGAAGACATCTTGTAACCTTGAATGCCAGGAGTTCATCCCGAAACGTTGGCTTATTCTAGATCGGTCAAGACATGGTTCAGTTTTGTTAGTTGTATGCCAAAATCCGACTTAAAATACATTAAACTTGTCTTATAGTCATCCATAAAGTTTAACAACAACCAGAACAATGTGCCTACTCCATAGCAGAAAAAATGTCATTATTGTAATTCACTAAAGGACAACATGCAAGAGAAAATAGAGCTCGCGGTATTATTTAAAAGACTATACGGTCCACAAGCTACTTTATTTTCAATAGAAAGTTGCGGATAATACAACCCTTTGTCTATCATTCATTGCGGCTACACCATCATTCTTAGAATTACTTAAATTAACGTACATACATACATACGTACATACATACGTACATACATACGTACATACATACGTACATACATACGTACATACATACATAAGTGTATATCTACTAGACCTTCAAACCTTAGCACGACAGTACTCGTTTCCGCTTAGCACCAAAACAGTACTAAACAATTACACTACTATCATATATAGCATTTCATAGCGAAGAACAACGCTGATAAATACTTTCATAAAGTGTTATAACTTTATGTATATTGGTATTACGATGTTTCTAAACAGCGATATGAGTGAAAGTATTTGATAGATATATTGTCTGTATTTGAGTATTGTTTAATTTTAGTTCCGTGTACGATTACGTAATACAGCCTCCCAATAGGGCAGTCCCTTCTCTTTCCGTGGGCGCCAGTTGAAAGTATTCACTCAAATTTGATACTTACATTTCAAAATTACAAGTTCACCTGAAAATTTCTATGATATACGAAGTGTTAAAATATCTTCTTCGCTATAAAATACTTGATCTGTCAATTCTTCGATTTTTATTTAACTTTAAATTATTCAGGATTATAATGTCTATAGATTATACAATAACTTAAATGTGATTACATATTGAAATATTCGATCTGAATAACAAGTTAAGAATTCATTGTTACGAAGCATCTAAATTTATTCGATTAGTACACCGCAATCATTAGTGTAAAATACATACACACAAAATTATCATGATACTACATTAATTGAAATCAACACCTGAAATTACATTCAAATATTCGAACGTTTAAAACGAGAAGTCCACAAGCTATGACATAGAATGTGTTTTACAAAATTCTTACACGGAAAAAAAAGTAACGAGACAGGAAAAAGAAGAAGGACAAAAAAACTGGAGCTCGCTGCGTTTGCCGACACAGACCACTTGTTAGTTGACTTAGGACGCTCTACATAGAGCTGTTGTTACCATACAACTTAATTATCGCTCTACAATATTGTGTTTCTAAATTTATAACAGTAAACTCTTTATTAAAATTTTCTTGTTATTTCTCTATTGACGTAATGCATTTTATTCACTTTACAATTACTTTTACATGTTATTACTGTATTAATGTAAATATTAAGATTTAAACAAATCAAAAATTTCCTTAGCATATTTTACACGTAATCAACGTTTTAAAACAAAATCACTTAAATGCCCTAATTGTGTATAATTAGTAGGTATCACAGTTGTTGAATATTTATGAATCGAATGCGGTAAAAACATCTCCATAAAATCCCGCGCACGCGTCAAGATGGGCGTACATCGGCGGCCGGACCGTAAAAACAATTATGTACGACTCACTAATTGAATTATTATTAGTAAATTATACCTCGCAGTATAATTGGGGGGTGTTGCACCGCTTTATAATTTCACGTTTGTTTTACACCAATTGATTGTACCATTTTAGGTTTTTCTTGTGTTTTTCAACGAGTTGTGTGGTTTTTATTGACGCGTGTTGCTCGGCTCGCCGAGTCGCGTTGACCACTGGGTCTGCTCACCGATTCCCCACATACTCAGTTCGACGATGGATGCCTGAACCTAATATTTATGACACAAATTTAAGTGGACATTTATTTATGTAGCTCCACTTTTCCGTTTGTTGTAGATAGGCATCGCTGACAACTATTACTACAAAAACTTCCGTCCTTGTTGATAAAAAAATGTGTAAAATATTTAATTTCTGTACAGCATAGCACAAAATCCTATCAAAAATGAAATGATAAACAGAATTACGAAATATTTAATTATATTGATTCCGCGTTTTACGCAAGTCTTTGTTGAGTTCTGATTTAAATATTTTCAAATTGTTGTTGGCAACTATTTATAACTTATGTACATATTTACTTGCATGTACATATATTAAGATATGCAAAACACGCAAGTTTTCCAATTCAATTTTATTAGTAAGGATAGAAAAGTAATAAAAAATAAAGTAGATACGCAAATAGCAAGAAATCTATTCGAGACTTCAGTAGGATGATAAATTCGCTGGAATGTTCACTCGGGTCATATACTTGTAAAAGGTCTAGGTTCTAAAGGGTCAATAAAGCTTAAGGAACATATAAACTAACAAAACAGTAAATATAGCGTGTATCCCCGCTTAGCTGAGTTATCTCCGATCTTTAAGTAATTAAGAGATTAACACCAATCGCAGATGGACAGACAGAAGTCATGTCAATCACATACGGGATTAGAATAGGGTTGTCTGTTTATTATATACGTCCTGACTATGAATACATTTTTATGTTAAATGATCTAATATAAATTCAATATTTGTAAATTGTTGAAGAAAATTATAAGGACTGAGAACTTCGTTTCAAATAGATAATGAATATTAACTGATATGAACTAATATATGTATTTGATATCTATCACGCTATGAACCTACCACCAAAAATATGAACTAACACATATTTTTGGACAATATTATAGTATTTACAAAATGTTAATCCTAGCCCTTGAAAGGATAATATTTTCATAGAAAAACCTATTAGCATTTGTTCTCACATATATTTGTTACAATATAACAAGATCAAAAGTAAACCGTAAAAAAAACATACTTAACCTTGGCCGTGCATTCACTACATTAAATGAATATGAGCAAGCGAACACGACTCGCTGCCAACCTTAAATTAGACGAGCGTTTGACACATAACATCATTATATCGTGTCTATCAAAAAGGCTTTTACAACTTATGTGATATGTCGTGTCGTGAGCGTGGTCGTGATGGTAGTTTCGTATAAAGTAAATGTGTAGGCAATGTAGCTTCAAATAATTTCATATTACACTAAATTAATATAGGTTATATCCAAAATAAAATTCATAGATAACATGGGCTCTTCTGAAATAAATTCTTGTCCTTAAAGTAACAAACTATTGCTTTGTTTGTCTTGCAAAATAAATAAATTACAAAAGTAGATATCTATTTAGCTCCCAAACTAGGCCGTCTGTGATACCTAGACAGTTGATAGACCCAAACCCAGGCACAGAAAAAATATTTGATCTCATCGTATGCCAACATATTTCCAGGATCATTATTCACTGGACCAGTTCGCCGGTCACGAATATTAAAGGTTCAAAACATATTTATTGTCATCGCCGTTCAGCCTTCTCAGTAGCACCTCCATTTATCCATCAGTACTTATATTATTGTTTTATTTCCACGTATAGAGCTACGTTGTAATATCGAAAATTATAAGTGAGCTCTCTTTTCTCCCATCTCTACATATTACCTTTTACATGACGTGACTAATAAAAGTTAATCTATCAGATTAATAATTATAATAACATAGTTTTAATCAATAATGAAATGAAACTTAACAATAATTTATGCATAGCTAGTTGTTTTGCGTGACATAACTGATAAATAATTTTAAACGTTAGCTTTGATAATTATTGTGAATATAAGTGGCGTCTAGTCTTGTCGTGGGATTATGAGGCTATTTTCATAACCCTGTCGTGTTTCCAATTGAATTGTGGTTACCATGTTGTATAACCCGGGGCGATACTTTTCACCCATTTGGAATATATTGGACGACTATGTTAACCATGATAAAATATATAATGAAAAAGACAGAAGTATAGCACGTTTTATAGAACACACTATGCTCAAAAGCATTGAGTGTGTATTAGAATAAGTCAGAAATAAATCGACTTTTTATTCAATAAGTACCTACTCGTGCAGCTCACTACATCTTTCTTTTAAATTAATCTTTAGATTGCAGTCATCTTCTACATAAATAAAATGATAGAGAGGTTTGTGTGTGCGTCACGGAGAAACTACTGGAGAGATTTTGATCAATTTTGATTAGTTTTACTTCTTGGATACTTAGTTCTTATCTTTAACAAAATATTCGGATACCTTTGTTTAATATAAAGTTATTAAAGTTTTTGTAAACTGTATTTTTTAGCGATTCCTAGAGAATTTTACCGAAGTATATTTTTCTCGGTACTCTTTTTTATGTATTCCTATATATGAAATTTAATATCATAACCCATGCAGACGAAGCCGCAGTTAATAGCTAATTTCTCATAAGATGGTTATTTTTACAAACTTGATAATACAAAATATTCAGCTAAATTGTAATTGTACATCTAGTAACCATAGCCACCCCACAGGAACGGCCTGTATCGCGAGATGAAGTTGATTACAAATTAAAACCAATTTAAAGATTTTCTGCTCCATATTAGAGATACGCTTAGGACAGAGTCGTTCAATATATCAGATAAGCGGACTGCAATTATTTACAATTAATTATACGTCAAATATATCTTGCCTATCATTTACTCGTGTTTTATAGAAATCTCAACTATAACGAATATTATTATTATAGTGAACACGCCAGTGTGGATGAACCTGAAATTCGGAAATCAAGCTTGAGATCATCAGGAGACGAATAGTATACTACGTAAATTATAAACATAGCTATTTCAGATTTTATACCTTCGGATGCACCGTTGATTTTTATGTAGAACCGTAACACAAAATTTGTGTAAATAAATTTTTGAGTACAGTAACATATTACCTTTGTAAAGGTGCAAAAAGTAAATAAACTTATAAGTCCCCTCTTTGTTACAGATTGGCATCATGACAACTTCAAAGTGATGAATAAAACAAAAAGCAAAATGCCTGTCACACAGTTAGGTGATAATCGAAGAAATGATATCAAACAATGTAAATCTGAAAGAATACCTACCTTAGAAGATATAAATCATACAGAAAACTGGCAAAACAAAGAAGTTTGCGGCGTAGAAAAAAAATTTAATATACCGATAGACATGAATTCTTTATACAAAATGAAGCAAAAATATGTGCTTTACAACCATTTCGGATACAAAGAAGATTTTTTAAGAAGAATCGCATTGAAGAAAGAATACAGTTTTTACAATTACTGCTTTTTAAGCGTATGCCTTAGTTTTATCTTAGGATTAGTGATAGGTGTCGTAATAGTGGGATCACCTCAATCACAAATAGCGAACCCAATTTTCGTTCCTAGAAAATCAATCAAAATAAATAATACGATGGACATGCGCTCTAGGAGTCTGAATTCCATAAAATTCTCAAATAATTTCAAGACCCACAACGAATTTGATATATTGGAAAAAGAAAAAGACAATAAATTTGCTACTGTCTCTTTCACGGGAGCAGTAGATTCTCATAAGTACAAAGAAGATGTGTATCCAAAGGCCTTAACAGATGAAATGAAAGAGATTTTAAAAGACAACAAGAATATGTATCACAAACATTCAATCTCTAGCGTTATGAATAAAACAGATCATGTTCCTAATGAATTGACAATATTATATAATAATGTTTATTGGGGTCCAGAGGTTGAGAATTCAATGCCTCAGGGTTACGGAGAAAATACAGCCGAGTTATGGGAAAAATTCGTTGATCAGAGCGAAGTGATTAAAATGGAGGTAGGTTGTGGAAGGATGCAGAATCGCCTAATAACCTTTAAAGACGGAATACAGGCCTGCGTGCGTTACAGACAAAACACCGATCAAATACAAGGCGAAATCTTCAGTTTCTATGTAGCGAGCTTGATCAATTTAACAAATCTAGCGCCATCTGTTGTCAAAGTCGTCGATTTGAAGGACAAGTTATGGCTAAATGTCGCTAACGATATCGCTGCTGCGCAGTGGAACACAAATCGGGCTGTAGTGTTAACTCAATACATACCAAGCTTGGAATCCGCTACTATTCCCGAAATTTTCAAGCCTTCCAATCGACATCTAAATAAGAATGACGTACTAAAAATGTCCTTAAAAGAAAATGACACAGTTGACACAACGAAGCAGATTTTAATTGATAAGCTCAAGACGAAAAACGTCAAAACTACAAATGAAGAATACATAAATAATTTCGATCACATAGATGTCAAGCTGAATAAGAAAACAATTGACTTGTTTGTGGAGCTGGCGCAGTGGTCAGACTTGATCATTTTTGATTATTTGACTGCGAATTTAGACAGGATTGTAAATAATTTGTTTAACTACCAGTGGAACATTAATATAATGGACGGACCAGCTCACAACTTGGCGAGAAAGATGGACAGCGGGCTGCTTTTGTTTTTAGACAATGAATCCGGTCTTCTACACGGATATAGACTTTTGAAAAAGTATAATGTGTATCATAGTTTAATGCTGGACAATTTATGTGTGTTTAGAAAAAGAACAGTTGATTCTTTGAGAAGTTTGTACCAAACTCAATCAGTGGGTAGTAAACTAAGTGATATATTTCATAGGAAAAACAATGCTGTGATCAGAGACATTCTGCCTCCGTTGCCGGAAAAGAATGCGAAAGTTTTACATGAAAGGATTGGTAAAATTTTAAATCAGGTCGACAAGTGCGAACAGAGTTTTGCGTACAAAACTAGATAAATGCCTTTTAATTAAATAATGCTCGTACCACCCTTATGTATTCACCATATACAAGTTTTCATTTGTTTCTTATATAGAAAGTTCTATATAGTATAAGTTACGATTTAATGTCCCATAAAAAACTTATAAAAGCTTTATTACTACCAATTATTACCGTGTGATGTCCTGTTGC
>DWEE01003460.1:0-10491 GCA_018245755.1 Parelbella macleannani
CATGGGAATACGTTAAACGTGGAAGTGTATTACATTCCTCTGCCTACCCCTTCGGGGATACAGGCGTACAGTTACGTTTATTAAACCTACAAATGGTATGTTAATTCAAATAATTTCCCATTGGAATTTTTTTCATTTCCTTCAGCATTGGGTAGGAAATATTCTTTTGGTAATAACAACAGTGTTACATCATATAAAATATTCTAATAGCACATAGAATTACATCGCCTTTTCCAGAATTTGTTTCACGTAGTCAAAAGTCTTTCAAGATTATTCTAATCAGGTTGAAACTTATTAGAAAACCAGCGAAAATGTGTCGAACAGCCTGTACAGATCGATCGTTGTAGGCACTGCGACTTGATTATACTTTCCTTAAATATTGAATTATTTTTTTTTATTTCATTTAATTTGAGTTGACGAATAATAACGATTCCCATTAAGTACGATACCTATAAAGTCTACCGCATGACAATTATTAGTATCTCTATAATTATACACTGGACAAACTCACGTATGTTTTTGGAGAATGCTTGACTAGTTTCGGATCTGACCAAGGCCTACTTATGATAATTAGTATTCTGTCATCATCATCAGCCTTTGGATGTCCAGCTGGACATTGGCCTCCCCTAATATGATTAAGTTTATGTACGTTTTATTAAAACGTAACGGAATGGAGAACTCTAAGGGATCTAACTATAATATATCTTATAACGTTGTCTCACATTTACGGCAAATGATATTCAACCTTAAAAATCCCAAATAACCTCGGCAAATAATGCTCAATTTGGGGTGCACAGACCAAAGTCGAGAACTGGAACAGTGGGTCACTAGTTATTACGTCCGTAATAAAATCCTGTACAGCCGCGTACCTAGCTAACGTAGGTAGTGTAGTTATGTAGCTATAACAAAGAATCAGTGACGTAAAAATCGTTTGGTGGGCTTAGGAGATCGATCGAAGTCAAGTACCTACGCTGTGTTCACTGTAGGTACAAGTATAAGCGTTAAGGGCAGAGTGAATAGGCGAATGGCGAAACAGACGTGACTTCATGCCTGTATTCTTTCAAAGGGGTAGGCAGAGGTGTACGACACTTCCACGGTACACCAGATACGTTTAAGTCCCATGAAATAGGTGGTGAGCCTATTGCCACACACCGGGCACTATTCCAGACTCCGAGTCACTACTAGAACTTCTAAATCACAAAAATCTAATAGTACACTCGCTTGTTTCACCGCTTAGGTGTAATCCTTCAATATAGCGACTGCAAATCGGCTTAAGATCAATCGTTGATGACACGTCAGGTATATGACTGTGTATGTTTAATAACAAACAAGGTCTTTTTCGAATGAGAACACATTTACTAATTGATTTTTTATCACAAATTTTCGGTATCATTTTTATATCATGCAGTAAATTTTTGACAGCGTTTAGTAATCGGTTATAATTTCACTAACATGAGTATGTATAATATTTTTTCTAATTGCAAGAAAAGAGACTGCTCTTACAGTTTTTTTATGTCATGTTTACAGCTAACATAACAAGTCATATGTAAGATATTAATTCGTAAGTACAGTTAGTATTGTGTTAAATCCATCTTTCAAATATTAACATCCAGCAGGGGTTGTTTTTTCGAACAACCTTGCTCTTAGTACTTAAGCGGTAACATAATAGAGAAGGGGGAAGGAGGTTGCAGGAGGGTGGAGATGCCCTTCGCGCATGCTCCATTCAGTGTGGCTCGGCGACCCTCGGTAACTTCAGTACACAGCTGTGCGGACCCGGTGTATTCACGCATACATCAGCCGTGTCTGACCCTAAGGACCATAAAATCCAACACTTTTTAAAAGTGAGTACAACAATGTTCGTATATACGTTTCGGTATATTAATATACATTTTATAATTAATCACTTTCACGCCAACGTACTAAAATAGACAGTTTTGCATCATCTTTTAAAAATATTACATTGACGCTGTAATTAGAAAACATGGGGCGCATGTGTCCCCTGTCATTGAACCGTTAAAGACTAAAAAATAGTCTTGTCCGCTCTTAGTTTGCCTTAAGATTATAGTGTGCTGCTGTGTGGCGACTGTTATGACTAAATCAATACCTTGGACACCATGTGGCATAGAGTCTGATTGCCTTCGACGCAATTCTATCAATTTATATCGTTACTTTCACGTTCCTTACAGGAACTGAAGCAAAATATCCACAAAATGCATATATATGTAATGATAATGTAGATATTTTTTTAATTTTCCCTAATTTATAGGTATGTAGTAATTTTAGGTGTTGCGTCTAATGTGGTTTTTTTTTTAATTTACAGAAATGAAGCCAAAGCTAATAATATCGTATCAGCTCATTAAAACGTTATTCAAACATTTCACGTTGTGACGCACAATTTCAAAGTCTCGATCAACATTAATCCTTGTTTTGTAAAAAAAAAACAATGTTTGGGATTTAATTTTAAAATTGTCGTTATAGAATTTATGTATGAGAAATACTCCAATCTGCACTCGATATATTTGTAATTGTGATTTTAATTGTTTCATTGTTAAAGAACGAATGAAGGAATACAAGCGAAGCTTATTGTTAGTTGTTTTGTTTCTATCACCTATTAAATAGGTTTTAGTAGAATTTAAAATAATACACAATCAGTAGTTTCAATGAGAAGATCTGGTTTTAAGTAGTTTAAGCAATGGAACCTTACGCTGACGATATATTTTGGCTGGTTATCTGTGGCTTCGTGGTGGCATTCATCCTGGCGTTTGGAATTGGCGCTAACGATGTGGCGAACTCGTTCGGCACGAGCGTTGGCTCCAAGGTGCTCACACTCACTCAGGCTTGCGTTCTCGCTACCATTTTTGAAATTGCTGGTGCTGTGTTGATTGGTAAGCAAGTCATATATTATTTTAGCAAGTTTTATTGATTAAAAACTGCTACCAGGACATATTGAAAATTAATTTAATAATTTTTGGCGTCCTTAATAAAAGTTAATGTTAATTTAGTAGTGAACACGAAGAAAATTAATGTTTATATTATTATTTTTACTATTACATTCGTTTTATTTTAATTATATCATTTACAAATTTAGGTACCTACTACTAAGGAATAAACGGAAGTTCAAAATATTTTTCAGGTTATAAAGTATCAGATACGATGCGCAAAGGAATATTGGACGTGTCTTTATATGCGAATGAAGAGAGGCTTCTCGCTGCGGGGTGCCTCGCAGCTTTAATAGCTGGCGCAGCGTGGTTGATCTTGGCCACTGCGCTGCGGTTACCGGTCTCGGGGACGCACTCAGTTGTTGGTGCTACTGTAGGGTTTACCTTGACCGCAAAGGGTCCCGTTGGCGTTCGATGGTCTACGCTTGGCGCTATTGGTAAGGAGGTATACATATTAATTATTTTTCACACAACGGTGGAAGAACTATTCGGTAAATTTTGATACGATAGAAAAAACATTAACACCCTCTCCCTTTTAAATTAGTCTTGTCTCATGTCGGCTCTACCACTGTTCTAATTTAACAAATGTGACCATTTGATAACAGATGGCGCCACCAGACAACGACCACTACCTATAGTGGTTTTAAAACGATTTCAATTTAAATATTGAATTCGGGTATTTAGTTTGGAGGAAGTTAGAGCTTTTTGATGTAACTTCCTGTAAATAAAATAAAATAAATAATAATAATGTACATTATTTACATATTACTAATCTTTAAATACTTCCCGGTTTCAGTGTTATCGTGGTTTATTTCACCTGCGTTGAGCGGCTCTGTATCAGCCCTGCTGTTTTGGCTCGTCCGCAAATTTATCCTCCGTGCCCAGGATCCCCTTACCTCCGGGTTGCGGGCGTTGCCGTTCTTTTATGGTGCCACTGTCGCCGTGAACGTGATTAGCGTTGTTCACGACGGCCCTAAATGTAAGTTGTATAAAACAGGATTAAATCGGAGACTGATTGCCTCACTAGTGGAGGTTGCGAGCGCGGCTGCTAATAGAGAAGCCCTGGGTTCGAATCCTGGATCGGGTACTATTACATTTATCTAACAGAATTTTTAGTAGAAATTTCTTGGAGTAGCTCGGAGTCCGGATTTGTGCCAGGTGTATGACAATATATATTGCCATTAGCTATTTATGGTGGACCATGGTGGGACGTTCACGTAACTGTTGAAAAATGGGAGTTTGCTACACTCCTCTACCTTTCGGGAAATGCAGTCGTCATGTTACGTAGGTACGTGAAAATAACTGTATATTTATATTTTGTCTTCAATTTCAGTATTAGCCATGGACAAGATACCAATGTGGATAGCGTTGACCGGGTCCCTCCTGTTGGGCGCAATAGTGGCAACTTGTGTGCGCATTTTCCTCGTCCCGCATTACCGACGAAAACTGTCCGCTCCACCTGTGAATTTCACTCTAGGATTGTCAAACGGTAATAACATCCCCAGAATTATTTAGATTTTTTATTATCATCTCTCATTTATCACCTAAACTGAGCAACATTTTGTCTTTCAGAAACAACTCCAGCAAACACCCCAACACATTCGACCAAGAATGTTCCACAAAGACCCACTTCACTCCTGTCAGAAGATGGAAAACTTCTCGAAGTTATCACGGAAAGCGCCGAAATGGTTACACTGAGCGATGTTGACAAAGTTTCCCTTGGGATAAAAGAATTGAACGCGAGAAATAGAGCTCTCCTCGCCACAATGGACGATTGCAGCATACTCTCGAGAAGTTTGAGCCCCCCTAATAAGTCAAGATTGCAATTGATAGATGCAGACCCACAAATTAACACGATGAAATATATCGATGAAACGTTGAGTTGTTGCAAGAGTTTGGATTCGGCGCAGTTGGCGGGGATGGGGGAGAGCTACGATTCAAAAAACGGTTTCCTTGGCGATTCTTGTGACACTATAGCGCGAGGAGAGTTCGGTAGATTGACGGCGGCGAGAGGGTTTCCTACAAACGATTTTGATACTCCACCACTTCGTACTGACAAGGTTAACATATCAGTAATAATATTGCTTACTCAATACACGGTACGTACGTAAAAATAAATAAAATAACATATTTGCTCAAAATCATCGCTTAAATATTACAATGAGTAACCATGATTTGATGATGGTGCAGTACTAAATCTATTAGAGATACAGAAAATTCATTTTAAGTTTGAGAACAATTACAAATGAACATTCCGATAAGGGACTCGTTATCCGTACATTTGGCACAACGGAACACCTGTATATTTTATCACAGCTACCTTGTACTATAACCATCTCATTGTGTCCGGGCTTAGCATAATCAAAGTACAGTCATTGTTTTCTTGTGCATTTTGTTGCAAAAGAAGCAGTTGTTATTATTGTATAATCACGCCAAGTCCCCAACAGGGCAAGCAGGAAGCGCCGAGTGCTAAATCTCTATTCTGACATGTCCTTCTTAACGGGTTAGCTGACACAGTGTATCCCCGCAGGGCGGGAGCGCGTGGAGCGTGGAGGGCGCGGGGCGCGCGGCGCGGCTGCCGGCGCTCACGCCCAACTCCAGCGCCGCGCCGCTGCTGCGGGCCGCGTCCCCCCCGCCGCCGCCCCCCGCGCCGCCGCCGCCCGACACGCTGCGTCTCTTCTCCTTCCTCCAAGTCCTCACGGCGACCTTCGGAGCGTTTGCTCACGGCGGCAACGATGTCAGGTAACGTAAGACCGCATGAAATCTACAGTCCGTTTCGATGTCGGTTGACTTCTAGCGTCCGCGGCCGTTTGCAACTGCCGTCTCGTGCTTTGCTGTTCTAAAACAAATACTGAACCAATCGACAAGACAATTTATTGAAAGACCATCTCATCGTTAACATTTTGTACCGTGTCTCTGTTTTATCAGTGTTTTATTGTGTGTGGCCCAGCAACGCGATAGGGCCTCTGGTAGCGCTGTGGTTGCTGTACTCTGAGGGCGGGGCCCACGCGCGCGCTGAGACACCACTTGCGATCCTGGTGTTCGGTGGTGTGGGCATCGCCCTAGGCCTATGGCTGTGGGGCCGGCGGGTCATACGGACGGTTGGAGAGGACCTAACCAGTATTACACCTGATACGTAAGTCCTCTAAGGAAATTTTCAAAATATCGCAGTATATAGGTGATTACAGATTATTTGGTAAAACAAACGTATTATGGATACGATAAAAAATAAATAAAAACTAATTTTACCTTTAAACATCATTATCGGCATAGGTAATGTAGGAAAATTTGAGTACAAACAATGATATGTATTTACAGGTGAAATTGGTGAATATAATGAGATAGATACAAAAGCAGACAAATAAGGAAATGCAATTAAGATTATTTTGTTTCATTGTCGTTATCTCTTTTCTTGTACTACTATCGTATACGAGTCTCCTCTCAGGATAATAAGCGCTATAGTCTGTCACGTTGATAATAAACGGGAGTTAATTCCATAATCTTACGATTGCTTAAATTTTTTAAAGGTTTTATTAGTAGAAGAAAGTGGGCAAATACGGGTTAGTATCCCTAATATGGACTATCGGCAATTTTCTCAAAATGGAAACTCACACGCGCAACAGTGTTTGTTTCTATAATTCTATCCCCATACGCGCGTACAAGTTGTAACTCGCCAATCGAGCGAGCCCTCTCGTCGTTGTCACGGTGTTTTGTTTTATCGCTGCCACATAAACTTTCTAAGGTATGCAAAAAGTAGGTACGTATTTTTCGTATAAAAAGTGCACATAGTATTGTTTTTATAATTTTTGAAGATAGTTTAGATGTTAAAGAAGCAAGAAAAATGAAGGCCTATTCCATATTTAGGGTACTTTATCATTACATTTACATATTTAGTTTTTTAAACAAATTGTTACTTAGAAGTAACCAAATGTAACCAAAATGTGTCACAAAATAAAGCGCAATTTATTTATAACGTATGGGTAACGGTATTCCATATTTGGTCACTTTCCCCCTGTGCAATTACTAATGTATTATTTTACGATTACTTTTACTGTTTGTCTGTACATTTTGGTTCTTTAGAGCTACATTGGTTATTCTCTAGTGGTTTCACGATCGAGCTGGGCGCGGCGTTGACGGTGCTGGTGGCGAGCAAGGCTGGCCTGCCAGTGTCCACCACGCACTGCAAGGTCGGCTCCGTCGTGTGCGTTGGATACTTCTCCGAGAAGTCCGTAGACTGGAGCTTGTTCCGGTTAGTGCGAAATTATTTTTAATCTTGTAATACCTGTACAATTGTAGAAATTATTAAGAGTTATAATCTTGGTGGGTAGTGACTGTATAATTTGGAGGTAGTTGATGGCAGAACATGTACAGAGAGTTCTACGGTTTGACCGGGGATATACCTACGTACGGCTTGTACGCTACTCCTATTTGATTCGCGAATTTCTCTTATTATACTCGTGAACATTTTGTCTAAAGGTTGTAATTAGTGACCGACCTAAAGTTCGATTTCAGTTTCGGCCAAAAAATCTAGTTTCGGCCTTAGTTCGGTTTCGGCCAAAAAATCGCTGAACCTTTCGGCCGCGCCGAAACTCGAGTGTTCGTGTATTATCGTGCGTCGTTCGGCGAGTTTCGCGGCATAGGCATTCGGCAAAAAAGCTTGAATCTGTTTTTAATTTGCAATAAACTATAAAGCGAATATAAAATGAATGCCCCGAATTTTATAAATCAGGGATAAATGACATCCATGTTTACAATAACGTTCAGAAGTATAAATAAAATTAAAAAAAAAAAAACAAAAAATTAAAACAAATTAAATTATACATGGGTAACTCAGTGTAACTAAGGGTAAAAAAGTGTAACTGAGGGTAACAAAGATATAACATAATGAAGTTGAATAACAAGTTCATAAGTCCAGGTAACATTTCCGTGTCATAATCTTATCTGAATGTCCAGCCAGCCTAAATGGGCCTCGAAAACCTTGGCGTGATAGTTGAGGTGGCGACTCTTTAAGACGAGTGAAGTCTGCCAAGGGCCAGCGTGGCAGACTATGACCTTAATCCTCCTATTATGAGAGGAGACCCATATTTCAACAGTGGAATGATAAAAGGGTCGAAAGTTATTATTATTTTATTTAATTTATATACAATATAATGTTTGTTGCAGGAACATTATATTCGCATGGGTGGTGACAGTCCCCGCCGTGGCCGCGATGGCGTCCGTTTCAATTTTAGCCCTCCAAGCACTCGTTGTTTAGACATCGTTTCTTGACTCTAACACATGTTACTACAAACTAAGTAGAATTAACATAACATTTGCCCAAATTTGAAAAGCCAATTAACGTTTTCTTACTTGTTATCTACCATTGTCATTTAGCTGCAACTTGTAAATTCCTAATTACACATACATACCTACTTCATACTAAATACCTGGTTACGTAATATACATTTCTCAGATACAACTCTCGCATGCAACATTCTGTAACATATTATTACTACAGTATACATAAATTCAGGTTGGTCGTTAACTATAAAAAAAAATATTTTTATTTTCTAATATGTAGGTATATGAGTACTATAGACATTTTTAGTGGATCGTAAGCTATATCATTAAAAAACTGAAATTGTTCAAGAATCTCTTATAAATGTTGAAATGTTATAAATTTCGATCAATCCGCACAAAATCTTAGAACTTCGTGGATAATTTTTGGTAACAATTCTATTAATAATGATTTATTGGTATAAAAATTCGACAACATTTTGATCGAACGTGCAACCAAAGGCGAAGTATTGCATAAACCGACTTCGGTCTGGCGCTCTGAAGTGACGTCGTGGTCTCTATGTATTTTAGATATTATACATACATGTATACATAATAGGATTTATTTTATAGTATACGGCTATTAACTTCTTAGTAATGACGTCTTGTATCTTTTGATTTTCGAAACAATATCAAATTGGCATACAATAAAGATGACGAGAATAACTTCTGGACAAAGTCACAAAACAACACAGCATCGTGAGTTCGTAATGTAGTGACAGCTAGTACCTAGAAATTATAACTATAACAATTTTGAACTGTGTTGTGTTTTTGGTCAAATAAGTCGTCAAGCTAAAGTACTTACGTATGCACTTTATACATGTACTATACTAAAATTCCTATACTAAAATTTATCTTTATATGAACACAGTATGCCAACTCCTGGCTGGATCTGGAAAATGTTTAATTGGACTATATATCCATTGACAGGCGCATAAAATTATTTAATTTTATTTAATTTTTTAAATAATACTTTAACAGGTACGGGTAGCTTTATAAGTTGAACGTGAAAATAAAACTGTGGTTAGCCCAATGACTTATGTGTTTTTTTAAGACAGATTTCCCTTTTATAGCCTGTTAACCTCTGTTAAGATGCTGGAGCGCTGAACGATGTGTAATAGTTTTACGCGAGAAATAAAAGGATGAATAAGCTTTCATAAATTCCTAATCTTCACAATAGCGCACTCTAGCGGGTTAGACTATGCTTAATAAACCTGCAGATGAGCCCAGGTCCAACAAGCAATTGGTCAAAATCGGGTTTTAGCTGTTTTAAAATTTGTTGTTAGAGCAATATTTAACTGATTATTTTAAAAGTAAATGTTATCCTTTATAAAGTCACACCTAAAATATTTATAAAACCAAGCTTTAGCAACTTATAAGGATCTCACTCTGTATAACCAATACTACACTGTATAAAATGATGACTCCAGTCTCGACATTCTGTCTATTCGTTGGAACACCGCTGATTTTGGGTGATATGCCTCTCAAAACTGAGGCTGAGGAACCACGTAAAACTTGGAGAACCATCTAAGTGGTTTTATGGTTTTCGAAATTGGTACGGTTTTTCCTTGATAAATATCAATAATAATGATGATTTATTGACCAAAACATGATACATTTCAAGCAGAGGGCGCTGGCTTTCAGAAAAGCGTGAGCTGTGGCCTGGGAGTCAGTACCTTCCCTGTTAGTGAGTCAAAATACAAAACCTTCAAAAGGTAGAACCATGTCTTGAGATTATGGGATTATAGGTTATATGGAATTTTTACTACACGAAAACATCGGTGACCTACCTCTATTCTCCTAGAAGGACTCCAGGATTTCCAAAGAACCGCACCGGTGCCTTGCGGTCACGACGCCTACGGGTATTGCACGATTGTGAGACATAGGCCCATAACCTACGCCTTTCGGTTTTTACGACTTTCCGAGATCGCTGGCTGAAGGTGGGAGATACTGTGCTCGTATCTGGCCCCGAGTTACAAGGACCACCAATTTAATGTACTGTTAATTCTAATGCAGGCCATCTGAAATTACGCAGTTTGTTATTTGGGACGCAATTCTTTTTATAGAGCTATTCGAAGTCACAGTCCGACCAATAACATGTTGAGCGCTGTATTAAACCGTGACTTTCATTAGGATTGATGTTATTTTTATTAGGTTTTTTTATATATCTTGGGAATATGTATGTACATTTCCGTTAAATAATTATTTATATCAATAGAAAGCCAATAGGGTCTGT
>DWEE01003461.1:0-10491 GCA_018245755.1 Parelbella macleannani
AGTTTCATTTTGACGTGCAAAAAGTGTTCTATTGAACCAATTTTGAATAAATGACATTTGAATTTGAATTTGAAATTACGTATTTCAATACTTAGATATGTTGTTTTTGAAATGTGACGTCACCAAATTTAAGTCCCCTACCCCGTGTTAAACAATATGACACTTCGTCGACCCCTTTCCCCCTTTAAAGTCTGACGTATATTTATTAACTTTTTCTATTATGTGTTAAAAGTGCGAAATTGGTAACATCTCTCAGTGGCTTAAAACTACACAGCAATTGCGGACTCTTCCCAAATTTTACTCCTTTTCTAGAAATTTTAGTAGGGTGTAATTTACCCAAACGTACAAAAAAAAATTTCACTCATTATAATAACATTTACGCTGTTCGAGTGTTGCAGTAAGTTTATCTATAGTATCATCTACTTTTCTAGAGACTATCGAGCTCATATAGTGCCTGATCTTCCCTTCCTCCCTTTACCTAGAGTAAAGAATACGCGCTTCTATCTCTTAGCTCGTTCTCCGGTGTGGCATGCCCTGGTAGTCAGAACTAATCGCAAGTGCAGCAGAGCATCGCCCTACAAGCCATCGTTGGGACGGGTCGTTTCGTCAGGAACGATGTCGTGGCGTGCGACCTGAACGTGTATAAGTTAGAGACATATGTATGTGGCGATGTCCTATCCGTTAGAGAGACTCCGTAGGCTTATTGGGTTTAGTAGAGATTAATTTTTTTATAACAAAAAAGACAACTTTATTCGTGACTTTCTTTAATTTAATTTTTAATTCACTCGTCTCTTCTACTGAAAATATGACCCGCCACTAGACTAGTCGCCACTGCTAGGGCGGATTTTCCAGCGCTCGTTGCTGCCGCCCTTTTTCCACATGGCGCTGCTGCTCTTGTCGTCAAATTTCCAGCCATCGTCACCGCCGCCAGTGCCGCCGATTTTCCACCAATCAGCAACCGTCAACCAATCGTCATCGCCATTGCCGCCGCCGCTACCATAGTAACCGTATCCGTCACTTTCATGCCCTCTACTTCCGCCTGACCACCAACCGCCACCGCTGCCGCTATAACCTCCATATCCGCCGCCGCCGTGGTCACCACTTCCACCTGACCACCAAACGCCATCGCCATCGCTGCCACCGCCGCTACCATAGCCTCCATAGCTGCTGCCACCGTGGCCACCACTTACGCCTGACCACCAACCGCCACCGCCATCGCCACTACCGCCGCCGCCATAACTTCCGTATCCGCCGCCACCGTGGCCATCACTTCCGCTTGACCACCAACTGCCACCGCCAGCGCCTCCAAACTGCCCTCCTCCGCTATTGCCTCCAAACTGCACTCCTCCGCTACCACCACCGCCTCCGGACATCCAGCTGCCTATAACGAAATCACATTAATTATTTCGAATAACACTTTTCGATTTCCTTTGTATACCATATTCGTGTTGTTCGTGCTTATAATGGAAATTACAACGAAAAGTGTTATATCTGATAAAGCAGTTCTATGTTTAAGTCGAATTATATAATGTAGAATAAGGATTATTTGAAATTTATTTATCCTACAGATAAACGTGAAACAACCGTTTTTGATTTATGATAAAATACATGATTTCATAACAGCGAGTGAATGGATGACCCTCTTGTTCAGTCTTTTGACCTCTACCAGTAGGTACGAGTATAACTTAGCTATGGTACAGTCCACAAAGATACACTGAAGGTTGGGATATTGCAGGCAAATATAATTTTTAAGATTACGATCTTAAAAACTATGCGTTATCTATCCGAATGCAGTATGAATTTGTTCAAAAGTATAGGTAATATATTTTGACGTCATAATATACAGAATAAAGGAACATTCAAGCGCTAAACTTGTCAGTCTATTGCACCATTGCTCAGCTTCAGATCTGATAAATAATTAAGTATGTCTTAGCGTCCGTAATCAGGCCAGTTGTGTAATGCAGTAGTTCGAACTATAGAGTCCCATTGTTAGATAGCCCCAGGAACAGTGACAGAGGGAAATATATAATAAAATGTGTTCCCTTATTTTTTCTTTAAGTGTTTCTTGTGAACAGAGAGTACAATTAAAAAACCATGACGGTTACCGTCTTCGCCGTCGGCGCCTTTCCTGAGAGGTATGGGTTTGGAGATCATTCTGGCTAAAAAAGAAACGAGACTTTATTGTTTTAGTCAATTCCTATAGACATATGCCTTGAATATTTATATAGGCGTTTTAAATAACTTTATATATTTGTAAAGAAAATGTGTGTTGATTTGAAGGAATTGAAATTGCCACGTGTGTTTACCTAGTCTACCTAGTTTTTACTTTTGCTATCTTATTATGAAGTAATAATTCGATGTGAAACCACATACATTGAAGTGAGGAGCTGTGACTGCTTGGTGGTTTAGATTTCTATCTCCCACGACAGAGGTTTGGGATTCCAATCTACCTCAGACTTTTCATAGCGAAGTACCTACGTTTTAAAAATTTAATCTCAATGGTCAAAGTTGAAGGCAAAAATTGTGAATAAACTACAGGCCAGTTCTCTAAAGGTTGTAGAAACTGCCAACCCGCCAATGGCCAGTGGCCACACTGCCTGACACTGGAATAATTCATTCTACAGTTAGGAGCAGACGCATTTACAATCGACTTTCGGTCTAAAAATGGTAAAATTGTAACATTAGCCGTGTACATTTGTGACTCATGGGTTAGGTTAGGTTAGGCAATTATGGGTTTCTTAGTTTGGAAGTAACTTACCCCCGCTTCCGCTTCCGCCGTACCAGCCGCCGCTGGAGCGACCCGACTGCACCCCCACCACGGCGACCGCCAACAGACATACGAAAACCTAGAAATAGAGCATTACAATATTACTCGTCATTTTCGTAATTTTTACATTGACTGTTAATTAAACTAACTTGCTTTTGAACATTCCAAAAGCTTGTTATGGTTGTTTTCACATCGCGTCGCACAACTGTACCTGACCCCTCTCACAACAAGTCATCCCATATCTGTTTCAAAGCACGCTCGTGAAAAGTAGATATAAGATACATATTTTAAGGGTATTGAGCTTTGAAGCATTTTGGGCTTTGGGGTAAGACAATTTTAGAGTAAATATATGGTACTTATGGTATGTAGTAGTAAGCTTGAGAGGAACGTTTGTTACCTTCATGACGAGGCTTCGGTCAATGCTTGATGAGGGGTCGACGGAGTGGCGTTTTATACGATACATCTCCCACTCACAAGCGCTAGTGCTACGGCGCGCTGCGAGGGCCACGAGGCGAACGGAAGCTCTTCCGCGGCTCGCCACTCGTGATGCAACCTATTGTCCCTGTACCGGCCGATCGCACCACCATCACCGTCATTACGAGAACTCATTCACACTTTAAACATAGTTTCAGCTGCAGTTTCCCAGGGAGCCATTATTTTGATATAAATAACACTGACGGGAAAAAATCAAACATATTAATACCTTTTGAATATAATATTGCCAGATACTTTGTCGTAATGTACGACGGCTCCTTTAGATGTTCTGGGTGATCTAGATAGTGTTGTCATATACCGGGCACAGACCCAGAAATCTGAGTTAGAAAAATCCAAAAGTACCCGATCCAGCGTTAGAACCAAAGACCTCTTGATCGCGCTTACAACCACTCAACCAACGAAGCAGTCAAAATATGATGAAGTATGCTAATAAAGGTTATTTTTTATAAAAATACGTTAAAAAAGCAAGTTACAATTACATGCAATGTGATTTATTTCCATTTTTCATTACTAAGAAAAATAAACTCGGCCCTCACAAAAATCAAATGAAAACAAATGTCAATGTCGAGTAAGTAGCTAATGTTACAAGAATAAAAACAAATTTATTATAAAAGAACAATGAAAGACTATTTCAAATAGTTGCCAGGGATGAGGGACTAGGATGTAGAACTTGTGTTACTGACCATGGCGATGCATACAATCGGTGGACTAACAGCATGCATTGAGTGCAGTAATTTTAGTTGGTCTAATTTAAAAGACATGATGGATACATCGAGTTGGGTGTAAGCAATCAATTGACAGCTAATAGAAACACATTCGTTTTCGACGCCCATCGTACTTTTAGGACCGATATTCTGTATTGGTTGACGCGCATTACACGAATAGTCACTGAATCCACCGAGAACATCGGTCCGGCACCGCAGTGCGGCATTGGCACGACGGAAAAATGGAAAGTGATAATTATGTGATGCTCCGTCGTGGTCATTTTAGTGTCTTATAAAATTGTCTCAAAGTTATTACGACAGGAATATTTACATTATTAGATACAATAGTATTAAGAAAGTTTTGATCACATTATTACTAAATATTATATAGATACATAAAGTAATTTCGTTTTACAAAAAAAAATGATTAGTGGGAGTGCATTACTATTGTTATCATTATTATCCTCTATCTGCTTCTTCGGGGATTACAGGTTTGATACTACTTACACTATTAATGAAAGCTACAAAACATAAGTGTCTACTTAAATGAAATTCCATTAGTTGTTTGTCACAAGCGACTGCATACGTTATGGTTCATATTAAATCCCTTACCTTCGTTTCTGGCGTTTATTGCGGTCTTTTTAATAGCTAATAAATTCGCTCATCATTATTTGATATTTTTTTATGAACTATGAAAATAATCTTAGGATAACGTTCCGTGATAGACTATAAAACTCTAATTGCCTTTTCTTGTTCGAAATTAATAAGCCTTATTAATAGTTCGGGAGCCTGCGTTACATTTTGTATCTGCTAAAAATCATATCAATATGAGTTTCTCCTTCATATATATAGTTCAAGGTCTTTAAACGCTTCATCATTATCATCAGTTTATCTCAGTCCACTTCTGGACATAGGCCTCCCCTAATTTAAATGCTTGCCGAAACGAAACCAGCTGATGTATAAGCGACTAGAACAACAACTACAAAGGTATCAATGGAACTGCAGGTGAGAGCAAGCGACAGTTTCCAAAATTTAAGGGCTGCCTTTTAAGATTATTTTGAACGTAAAAATAATCTTCATCTGTTAAAATTACAATTTAAACCATTCATCACAATCTGTGTAATCTAAATAAAACATATGATGCGGTAAACATATGCTCCGATACAAAATGATTTTTTTCGACTATTTCTAGCATTACCAGACACAGGACTGGCTACGGATGGACAACGTCCATCACCATCAATACCATGGTCAATTATTATTATGCCAAAATTAATCTAGAAAATTATCCCTTTAATTCTAATACGGTACAGTACGTCTTGTACATTTTTTAGGGTAATTCCACCTGCAGCTCTGCCGCGGTCGTGACAGCTGACGTTTACTTTACTGATTTCCAAATGTCTACGGTGTAGTTAAATTTAATTTCAGCCGGTCTCAAATACGCAGTAAAGGCGCAGCGCCAGCTCCCGTTCTACAGCGCCGGTTTGTCAAATCACACGCATTTCAATATAATGCGGGATTACACAGATTGATTACCACCGTCTCATTGAGCTGCACGGTCGATCTACCCATGATTAACCACCGCTTGTGACTCTATGTATTCTTATTTTTTATTCTAATGTCTGAGAATGAATTAGGTACTGAAAAAATAAAAATGAATATTGAATAACTAAAAATCGGAATAACCAAATACATACTTGAAAAATTAAATACTTACTACTTGAATTACTTGAAGACTAAAACATTGAATGACTGAAAGACTTAAAGACTAACAGGTTAAAACACTGCATCACTGAAACACTGCCAGACTGAGTGAATGTCAGACTAGAAGATATAAAAATTGGAAGACCGACAGAATTACGTTTTCCCTATATATTTCTTTAATTAATTTGTAAAACTACATAGGTAATTATAAATTTATATAAAGAAGCAAGCGCACCTGCCAATTGGAAGGTTTCAAATTTCAAATCCCGGGTCGGGTATTATAGGATTTTTTAACTTGGATCTTCAACATAGATTTTCTAACTTGGACATTCTAAATTAGATTTTCTGGTAGAAATTTCTAGTAGCGGCACGGAGTCAGCGTCTGTTTCCATTGTGGGGCAATAGGCTCGCCACCACTTCCATGGGACGCAAAACGCAATTGGTGAAAGGTGGGAGTGTACTACACTCCTCTGCCCACCCCTTCAGGGAGTACAGGCCTGATGTACCTAATGTTTCGTTCAAGTTACCATAATAATTGGTCACTGCAGAGGTCAGTTAAGTTCAAGCCTAAATTTACATTGAACCGTCACTGTTAGGCGCGGGTAATGTTTATATTGCAAAACAGACGATTGGCATTCAAATTCAATACTGGTTTGAATATATTAAATATACATTTGAGTAGGGAAGACTGGGTACGGTTGAAACAAAGGACAGTTTCAATAAAAAGTACCTATATATTACAATAATTGTTTCGATGTGAGTAGAGGTTTAAAAGGGATGATGAAATATTGTAGATGACGCATCAGAACACGAATCGGTGTTGCGCAGGTCACCAGGAGCTGTTATTTTTTACAAGAAGCCGCATTATTACGTTTTCTGTCAATATTATTATTTTATTTATTTAATTGAATACATCCGGGTTGTGGTCGTGATTCAAGTGAATCTTACAATTCAGATACAGAAGTGGTCTCCTTTAGGTTTGCCACAATTGCGGGCCGAGAGACCCAAAATAAGATTTTTATTTGATTGAAGAAATGTTATCGGCTAGTTTAGTTTAGTCTGTTTTTTTTTCAAAATATACTGTTGATTTCTATATTTTGATACCAGTATTAATTGTAATTAGCTTTAACGTTGTCTGGTAGAGATCGTTTGTTAGTGATAAGACCGCCTTTTCTGTGCCTTTTAAAATTTGTACTGTCTCTATTGTGTTTATCTTTTTGGTGTACAATAAAGAATAATTGTACTAATCGTCACAGGTTGATTTGAAATATTGTTAGAAATATTAAAACACTGAAGACTTATTATTCTTCTTAGAAAGTGGTCTAATGATGATTTTGATTAGAATTATATTTTGTATTATTTGTGTGCGGTTCAATTGACCCAAATAACTGTTTCAACCGCTCCTGATACGGGAATGGTTGAAAACAATCGTAAATGTTAATAAAAATAGCAGTCCAGGAAATAAAATTGTGTAGAGCATTTGTCGTTCGAAAGACGCTTTTGAACGTAAGATGTCATATTTAGTTCTAAGTAGTCTTATAAACAAACAATACTATAGACAATAAAAGCCAAATCGTTTCAACCGTACCCAGTCCACCTTACATCTTGAGAGGCGTCCGTTGAATTAATAATACATATAATAGATACGCAAATGATGAGTAGCTAAGTCTTTAACAGATAACTGGAACTTTTAGGATGCTGATTAATCTGAACTTATTACGTTATCATTTCCCCTTCCTGAAGGTTTGTGTTCGCTTCGATAACGATAAGGGAATATTTGTGTAAGTACCTACTTAGTATTTAGAAATTCTTCTTGATACATGTGAATTTTCTTCTTATGTAGGTACAATTAAAATGAATAACTTAAAAATTACTACTGTTAAAAACCGTTTGAAAATAAAGTAAGCCGGTGGACATTCTAACATCCTCATGAAATTATTGCAGACCACAGTGGTTACCATAAATTGTGTGTTATCATTGATAGTCTGTATGATATTGAAGACACATCTGTGTTGTTGATTGAGCATATTTATATAAAGCTGTTAGTCATAATGTCCGCAGGCGCGCGTAAATATCGCCAAAATAAAAACCCGAGATTATGAACACACGAACGGGCAGTCACCGAAGTCAGTTCTTATTTCTTATGTAACAGTAATCGCGGGATATGTTAGGCTCACTGACAGTAAATATTCATGACGTTCCTATTATTTACCGGGCGCTCTTTTGTCCGGCGCTCGCAAGACAACACGAGTGCACTCGGAGCTCGGAGCTATTTTAGCTTTACAACTTGCAAAATGATATTTTTGTTTTATGTGTTTTTTAAAATTTCTTATTTGTTTGTTCGCACCAATTTCCAAAACCACCAGTCGGATTTAAAAAAAGTATTTTTGTATACTGTAGTCAGATTCATCAAAAATGTTAAAAGCCACCTAACTACATAGAATGATGCTACAAATGTTACATTAGATAGTCCTAAAGGCCTTTTAGGGATCGGTGTACAAATTTAGTTACGGGAATATTTTAGGTACCTGTATTGGTACGATCAGTCCAATTTATAATCTTGTACAGGTGTAAAAAAATAAAATAAAGGCAATTAAGGTGGACATGCTAAGAAAAATAAGTTCAGAATGAATATTAATTTTTCTTTTCTGAATATATTATACGTTTCATTTGAAAATCGCAGATACATACGTATGGTAAGTCTATGTCATCATTTTGCGAGATGTTAATGAATGATCTGCAATTCTGCACAATCGCTCCGTTAAAGAGATTTGTCTATGTTTGTTTCTGACTAGTGGTACTGCAAAAATATTTATATGCGTACGTGGGAGCAATGAATATACAATTCTATTCTGCTTAATAGTTCAGTAAACGCGGGTGAAACCGCAGGGAAAAGCTGGTTCATAATAAATCAACATCGTACATGGGTAATTGCAATAAAGCTATAAAAGCGCATATTAAAAATCAAATAATTATGCGATTAGATTATATTTGCATATGTTGCTGCAATATTGAATCCTTGACCTGCGCCCCGGCTGTGTTTACCCGTTACCGAAAGTACGCTTGATTATGAGAAACACTTAAAACTTCAAACTTAAATCATTTATTTCCGACTTACTTAGTTATAATTCTCTCAATGTGCGGGGACTATGTTAAGACTTGTTTCCCACATTTTAGTTTGCATTGATGCAACAAATTTCTAACAATGTCAATGATACTGAAACCTACGTGCAATGTAATGAGAACTACAGACATACGATATTAGTCTAACAAAGTATGATTCGGGCTAATTATGTCGGCTCGGGGATATCTCAATACGATAGAAATTGTGAAATGTAGATACAAATTACAGAACAAAAAGAAAATAAAAATCCCAAAAATTGTAGTTAAACTTGCCTTAAATATATCTATACTTATATCTAATCGTTCCCACATTGTGAGTACACTCTACACTCCTCTGCCTATCACTTCGGGGATTACCAGCATGATGTTAGGTTTTTATTCCCACATTAACTTGGTACTGTAATATTTTCAACGCGAAAAACACGGTCTTGCAACATTTTCTGTGAAAAGGTACCTAGATAGTTTATAGATTTAATATTAACATGCAGACAGATTGATAAGTTGAATAATGTAATCGAAAATTTTTGAAGCCCAAAATTTTAATTGATTCAATCTTTAGCCAATGCAACCTTAACGTATAAGATTTGAACATTCTAACAATATCACACAATCCACGCTAATAACCTTCAATAGTGTTTTAATATAGACATGATGACCACTGTGATTATGCGTTTCATTGACATGAGAATGGAAGGTAAAGTACTCGATAATTGGCACTTTTAGAGCATGCTTTTTTTAAATCCTGCTCTAAAATATTAAATTAATACGGGACCGATACATCTAAAGGAAACTTTTTAAAGACAGTTATTCGCTTTAATAAAAGTAAGTGAGACGAGTTTTGACTTGTTAGTGTATTAAAAATTAATAATAATCGCTTGCTTATATTAGTTTTAGATAAATTTATCCGTTTATTTTTTCTTTCTTTTGGTGTTATTAGAAACTTTATGTTGTCGAATGATTAAGCTGCCGTTGGCGATGAATAAAATGAAATCGTAATTGGTGTAGTTCCATTTTTGACATTTGCTGTTTCTGTTTATATTCATTTATTTTCAGATCCCTTAGTGACCATGTCCAAATGACGAATTTTAGAGCAATGACAATTTGTCAATGAATCTACGTTATTACTCAACGTTATAAAATAATTTACGAAGCTGCCAATGAACATAATATGTATGGTTAAACACACTAGATATGAAATTAAAAACGGCATTTTCGAGTAGCAAGACTACAATATACCTATACAGTATACCTTACACCGAACATCTGCACGATTGTATTGCTTCTGAAGGACTAAGCAGAGCCGCCCTTTAGGTTCTATGTCTCACGTAGGAAAAAAAAGTGAGCCTATTGGCATATATCGGGCACAAATCCAAACTCCGAGTCACTAGTAAAAATCTTAATTAGACAAATCCAATAGTACCCGAGCCGGGATATGAATTCAGGACCTCCCGGCCGCCAGTAGCGCTTGCAAGCGCTCAACCATCGAGGCAGTCTTTTGTATTATCGAAATATTATTATTTGGATAATAACATTTGGATTTTTTTTTTTTAAACTTTGAATGATAATATATCGAAGGAAGTTTATTTGATATGTGGCATCTCGCTATTAGCTTTAAGGAGGTATTTCCGTTTATTTAACAAATGCGCGGCTAGGTGTGTTTGTGCAAGCCAGCAGCCGTACTAAACTTGACCTTTCAAC
>DWEE01003462.1:0-10490 GCA_018245755.1 Parelbella macleannani
TATTGATATTATAAAAAAACAGTTTGAAAAATTTAAATTCGTGTTATTTTGGAAATGTTTTCCTTTTCTGTAATTAAATGAAAATAACCCAGCCGAAATTAATTTGTCCGTTATTAAAAAATCCTTAACAACACATATGGGGTTGCAACCCTTTTTATGGGTACAAACAACCCTTTATCACAATTATGCCTTCCGAGTGGCAATACTCGAGCCTTTTCGCCCGATTCCATAATCTCTTTTTATGTCCCACTGCCAGGCATAATTCTCTTCGGAGAATGTGGAAGGACTGGTGGATTTTCCTCAATAATGTTTCAAAGGAGATTGGCGGCAATACGCCTTAGTTATCAACATGTCTGTTGGATATTTTTATACCGCCTGTAAAGCTTTCGACGAGGTTTAACGATAAAGATAACGACAAAGACTGACTGATTAACGTACGCTGTACACCTTCGTGGTAATATACCGGTATCTAATGCTCACTTACTCATATTAAAGACGGCACCGCACCCGGAGATGGTTAAATAAAAAAAAAATAATCACAAACCCTTGCATACTATAATCGCATCGACTTTTTATACACGCATCTGCAGTTTTATTAATAATTATTATTATTATATCGTCGGAGTCGTTAGGGGGTGGTCAGAGCACTGAATATCGTTATACTTCCACACCTGACATGCTTCTTCATTTATCACTAAGTAAAAGCCGGTTTCGGAATTTATTATTATTGTTGTTATATATTCACGCCACTTCCCTTACAAGGTAGTCAGAGAGCACCGAGTAACAAATATCTATCATTACAGACTCGCCGTTGTTGTTCAACATTCTTAATTATTATTTATTAATTTTATTTTTCACTTCCGTCTGTAGTATTATAATTTTAGAGTAAGTTTTGATAAATATCTGAGTAATTGGTCCGATTTTGATAGTTTTTCAGTCAGAATGGTTACGGAATGTGGAATCCTTGGTTTAGTGCCATTAATAACACCGCGCATATGCATGATGTGAGGCGTGTTCTAAATAAATATGTATAGTAATGAGTGTGGACATTCTCCTAATTTAGATTTGTAATATCAATAGGGTTGCCACAACTCCCATTAGTTAAATATTTTTTTGTCATGGAATATTATTTTCTATCTCTTTGTTTATTTGGTATTTCAAGTACTTAACTATGTGAAGACTATACCTATTTATAAATAAAAATTTCGCCGAATTTTTTCCCAGCACAGGAACACAGTAATTTATCATGTGTCTGTATGTGTGTTTTATTGTGTGTATGTCTTCGGTCTTATTAATTATAATCGTTTTATACTTTAGTAACAACGTAACATCACGCCTGTAATTCCCGAAGAGGTAGGCAGAGGTGTGTAGTTATACACCTCTGCGTGTGTACGTTTAAAGTCCCATGGAATAGGTGGTGAGCCTATAACCATACACCGGGCACAGATCCAGACTCCGAGTCACTACTAGGAATTTTAAATTAGGAAATTTCAATTCCTCTAGCAAAATACAAATATATTATGTATATTATAATTATCAAAACCAAATTGTGCTAACCCTAACCTTCAAGGAAGAACTCACCGGCGAAAGGTAGACCGGTGGCAATCCAGCGTGCCATTATCACTCAGAACGCTTTATTTGGTGAACTTTTGCCTATTACGTCATCCGACGACCTGGTGAACCGTGTTGATTGGACACATCTTTATTTTTATAGTGATTTCTAAACATGTGCCAATAAAAGTTGAATTTCATTTCACCGAATAGTTATTTCTTGATTGTTTTAATCGCATCTACGAAAGTTGCTTTTTATTGATTTCGAATAATTATAGTAATTTATGTTTTTGCAATATGTGTTATTATGTTGTATGTCATTTTGTTATGAAAGTTTGTTTATTATGTTAAATGTAATTCGAAAGCATCGCTCGCTGTGATTAAAAAAAATTAGATTTATTGATTTGTTTTTAAATTTTATATCGTTTTATATTTCTTTAGCTTTTAGGTGATGACATTATTTAAGCAATACCCCTCCCCGCTAAAAGAACTTCATATGCTAAATATCAGTATTCGAAACAAATAAAATCAAAAGGTGGATTTAAATTGAGAACAGGTTAATCGTCAGTAAGATATGGCTTAGTAAGGAGTTTCTCCATTAATTCCTTTCCGAGACATCGTGGTGAGATGTGCCTTCGAGTGTAGTGCGGAGTGGGAATCGAACTTAGAAGTGAGAATTGAATGAGTCACGTGTAGCATTTTTTACATTTTATTTTGTCGCTCGTACTATCCGTGTGAGCTTTAGAGGTTTACACATTTTATAAACACATTAAGGATTTAAGGGTCGAGGAACTCTTTGCCGCCACAAAGGAATATGATTGGCTCAATTTGAATATATTGACCTGAGGATTAAAATGTCAGTAGCGGGTACCCGTAGCTGTAACGTTCGTGTGTAAAGAAGTTTTTTTTTTTGGCTGTTGCCTTTTGTGATATTTTTCTGATTACGACTAGGTTTTTGGAGTTCTGTCCTTCGAATACAATTAGATTACTTTTTAAAAATGCTTTCAGGGCTGCTGAAGGTTGTTTCACCGTGAATTTTTAATAAGCTTAGTTACGTTTTATTAAAGCTATTTTAAAAAATTAATTATTTAGTAACGTTATTCATTGCAAATTTTTTCTATCTTAATATGATTTAATTACTGCCTACTATTCTCGTAGTTACTATTCAAAAACATATACTAACAATTAAATAAGTAGGTACTAACTTAACAATTGAAAAATATAACATATTTAATTCTAAACTATCTTTGATATGCGTATATATAATATTCATAAATCATTTATCCGAGTCGTGCTTGTCTCTTCAGACACAACAATGGACTGGAACACACAAAAAATCTTGGCCATTGTTGAACGCGATACCCTTTTTCGGCTATTTTGAATGCGTTAAAGTCGAAAACAGATTATTAAACTTATATAAGTTTAGGATTTTTAATAGTCTGTAATGTTGGATGGAACAGTTTATGGGTTGGAATAATCGTTTAATGTCAAATAGGGTTTAGAAATTTAAATAGATACTTTATTGCCTTATAATATTGCGGCACATACCGACTGCAAACATATATATGTTTAAAACTAAAAAGAACAAAAAAAAACCCAGCCTAACTCTTTGGGGATTAAAGGCGTGATGTAACGTTTTTATAATATAGAAGAGAATGAGGATCGTAATACGGAATATCGCTCGTGTTTTGAATATCGTTCATTCATTCACTACAGTGACTTGACGGGGAATATTTGTCGAATATAGTGAA
Organism: Parelbella macleannani; assembly: GCA_018245755.1. Lineage (NCBI taxonomy): Eukaryota > Metazoa > Arthropoda > Insecta > Lepidoptera > Hesperiidae > Parelbella > Parelbella macleannani. The sequence goes on from DWEE01003462.1 coordinate 3,303, forward strand.
TGACACTTACCCCTTCCAAATTCATTCATAGTTACGGTCTATTTCGTATTATCATTTATTGCCCGCAAGCTGTATGAGAATATCTGCTTTATACGTGAGCAATATATTGGGCACGTTTAGCTTTCTCCAGTTCAGTAGCTATCAAGAATTTAGGTACCTACCAGCTCCGTTTTCGCTAAAAACAAGTCAAATATATCGGGTATAGGAATTAAAATTTGTAGAATTTTATAAATTCAAATAAAACTGCTTTCACTTGGATAGCTATAGACTGAGTGCGTTGACCTTGAGGTATACGGTCCGCGGCTGAAGGTGCTCGGCGCGTGTGAATACTCCTTAACTGACCCACGACCTCGGCGCATCGACGGACGAGCATTCGCTCTGTAAGTACCGGGTAGGAGTCCTATTATTTGTAAAAGACCATGAATCTTGATGCTTACGGCCTTTCTATATTAGCTTTACCTATATTTTAAAGGTTTTGTCGCTTAAAAGGCTTAACGGTTGAACTTTTTTTTGTATACACTGTTTTTACTGAACGCGTCTTACTGAACCTTTTTGATAATGAGAGACGCACACTATTTTTCTATGTATACACTATCTGCTGCTCAGTCATTTGTGGTCGAATTTGTATTTTAATATTACTTTTAACTCAATCGGTTTTTTTTAAATATTATTATTTAATGTTATTTTTTAATATTATTATTATTATTTACAAAATGTCTCATATTCAACCAGTACATTTTCTGTAATGTTTCATATATATCACAACAGTCGCCATGGCAGAAGTTTCATCCATATCACTCTGCTCATGCTGGGCGTTCCCGCAGTTCGGGTCTAAGGCTTTTTTATCACAATATCTTAAAGTGGATTGAGTATAATTCTAACTTATTGTTAAGATGACGCAAGGTTTCTCGAGAAAGGCGCAAAAATAACTATCATAATATACATTGCAACTGGTTATAACCAATGATGGTGTCACTTACTACGAGAGATCTCGTTTGTGTGTGTTTTATAATTATTTTATAAGAAATACTGTTAAACAATACTAGAGAGCTTAGAGCGCAATTAAATTGTGAGTAATATTTATAAGCTCGTATTTATTTGGAGGATATAAAGACTTTCCTGTACCTTTACTAAATCCTGGTCTCTCAACTACAATACTCAGTTATTTAGGATTCCTAGGTAGTACAGTGCAAGCGAGTATCTACTCGTGTACTACATATTTGATTGGTTTTATCTTTGTACCGTAATTGGAGGCATTGTTTTGTGAAATCTCAATTTCAGTTCATTTGAGATTGGAAAAAGGTCACAAAAGTGAATATTTATACAGGATGCTTCGAAGATACGTATATACTTTATTATTACATATTAACCATTATGAGTTGACCTTCAAGTCCAAGATCCAGACTCCGAGTCACTACTAGAAATTCTATATTATAAAAATCCAATTGTATCTACCCGCCGACCTGGGATTTGAACCCAAGACCTACCGATCGGCAGTAAATAATAATAATCGTTGTAGTAAATACCTATGTAGTTTGCTATTAAATACACATTTAAAACATTACAATAGAAGAACGCCTTACAATTGTATATAAAATGTTATGTTCAACGAGTTTTTTAGTGCTTTTGTATTGAAAGTGTTTCTATGAAAATTTTATGTTGAATGTGTTCGTAGGAACTAATAAAATTTTACACTAGACAGCTTATTATGGCTATTTAATAACTTGTGTAAATTGCTATTTACTGTTTGTTTTCGGATTCCTTTATTTATAACTAATGACTAACATTATTTAAATTACTCATAACTAATGGTCATGTACGTTGGTCACCAAACGATTTTATTTTTAATTTTGTTGCAAACCACCTTTGAAGTTTTCGAATGATTTTAAAATATTATCACTCAATCATAATAATAGGAAACGATGGTACACAATTTTGCCATTGACGGTCAACTATTCGAGTACTGACCACACCAAACCTTGCATAAGTTTATCTACACATCGTTTATACCGTGTGACCACGATAGATCTTAAAAAGTGATCTATAGATGTTTAGATACATAGATCAATATGGATAACTTCAAACGAGTATTTTATAGATTATGTGATTTCAAACGCATTACATTGTAGATGTAACGTGTAAACGTGCTTACGTATCGCTATTACAATAATATGCGTTCTTTGTAACGCATACCGCAAACAAATGAATAATTCAATTGGAACACACGAAGAAATCATTGCACATTTAGTGACACTAGGGTGACCCATTCTAATCACACAATAGAGACTTGAAAAATATATAGTTATTTTGGTCGCACAAACATTTTAATGCACCGAGAATCGAACCCGAAATATTTTGTGTAGTAACCATAACAATGAGAAAGACATCACTAAGGTGTTATCTCCGTAATTTTTTTGACTATATGTATAGAGCCGATTTAACGTAGAGTAGTGGGTACGTCATTATAAAGTTCAAAGCGATGCAACGCTACATGTTACAGTACAGAGAAAAGCCTACGCTAACGAATAAACCGCCCTTGGATGAAGATTTTAACCTACGGTTTTAGTTATTATCTGTGGACGTAACTCATGTGAAATTGTTGCGTAATACAATATTGTATTTATATAAAATTTCATTCATTTTCCTATACAAAGGATAATTACCATTTTATTGCTCGATTATTCGTTAATTGCCAAAATATTGGAAAATTTGGATTAACATCATGCATCATTTTATTTAATTATTGTTCATCGTTTGTAGTGTTAGTTAAATGCTGCGTCAGAATTTTAAATCTTTACCATCTGAAATTATCAAAACATGTTTACATAATGTTCGTGTGTATATTTATAGACTTAGCAGTGAAAGCATAAAACTTTCGATGCGAACGTATTTTAAAAATTCCTAACAATTACTCTTCCGAATGGAAATCTCAATCGTATGACATCTATTGGTGAAAGGTGAAGAGGGAGGTACACCTGCGTAATGACTTAAAGTTTTGTGTAATTTTTATTAAAATATATTTTTCCCGTTATTTTCTTTCTTTAATGTAGTTCCATTATCATTGCCCGTGTTATGATGATTTTAAGATAGATTGACTGCATTATTAATGATATATTTATTGTATAAAATACTTTCCAATTTTATTTCCTCCAATAACAGTTTTCTCCATTGATCTACTTTTTGGAAAGAGAGAAATTACATACATTTGTATTTTTTACGATTTTGTTCATATTAAAAGTATACTTCACTCTCATGGCACATACAAATGTACCTACATATATGCGAATCATCTTTTTAAAAATATTTCGCTCGTTTCTGTCAACAAAATGCGAGATAATTTCAAACTTGGTAAATATTATAGAATGTATATCTTTTGTGAAGTCTTTTTTTCACAACGTACGTATGTATATTTTAAATAAGACATTTGCACAGAGCAAACACACCTATATGAATTAGCAAACGTTGCAGTTCTATTTCGTTTGATTTTTTTTGGTTTACCCCCTTATTTATATCTTTATTTAATAATGTTATCTCTGTGAATCTACTTATTTTGGAATTCAATAAGAAACACGTCATATATTTAAGTCATATCTTAGGAATATAAATAGTTTTAGAAATAGATTTGACATGCGCACCCGTATTATGTTCTCTCTAAAAATAAATGGAGAGAAAAGAGAATACGGCAGATTTCGAGTGCTTGATGAAACTGCTCTTAGTTTTATTTGTTTTTAATTTTCAAATGATTATTCTTAAAAAAATAGTAATAGCAGACTAACAACGCTTTAAATACTGTCAATAAAAGGGAATAACGGGAAATATTACTATCTAATGCGGAAGTATCCATTTCAGTTCGCGGAACGAATGAAAATTTTTAGAGGGAGGAATCTCACAAGAGTTCTTTTCGATTGTGTCCCCAGAACTAACAGAGAGTTGGAAAGTTTAAGGGATCTTTCTGGTAGTTTTTTTCGTGCTCTTGCATTGCTATAAATAAATGTCTACTTAAAAAGCACACAGTTATTTTATTTTTCGGCCCGCCGAAGTAATCTAAAAGGGCAGAATTAAAAAGAGAGAAAGAGAAAAGAAATGGCGGCGGTTTTCTTTATTCGGCCGTCCACAATTCATTTTATTCAGTCGCACATCGATACCAATCGTCGCTCGGTCCCTCGGGCTTTTCAATTTAGAATCGTACGTAAGTACAATGGGGGTGGGGAAGATTGATATTTGGGATCTTTTTCCGGGAGACGGCCCGAGAGGCCTCACAAGTGAGTGATCGGTAAAGTATGTCCCCGGCTAATGATACCCAAGCTTATCGGCTCGCCTTTCGCCCGTCATTTTTACGGATTCCATGGATTTATGTAAATTTGTTTTGTCAGCGACCCGCCTTGTTACGGTCGCGAAAATCTGTTGCGATACCGGCGTTATTGATATTCACGGATTTTCAGATACCCATTCCCCGTCAGATACGTTTTAGCCCTTCAAGAAATTTCGCGCTCGTTTATCAACTTCTGAAGATTCGGCCTTTTTCCGTCTTTTTTGCATAAAATTTTGTGGCCATTCGTAAAGGCGGACTGAAATGAAGTGATCAGTGTGCCTTAATATTAATACTATCCAAGTAATTATGTTACATTTGCTCAGGCTCCCTAACTTTGTGTCTCGCACCATTAAGAGAAAGATAGTGAAAAGGTATTCGATTTGTGTGAGTAGCAAGTGTTGCGATGGCAATAAAAACGTGTAGCCGCACGAGGCGAGTGCTACCATCGCACGGGAAGTAAAAATTCAAGTACCTAATAAACGATTGTGTATGAATAGCGAGTGTACAAAATTAAAATCTCAGCAGGCCGTAACGCGCGCGTACCTTATCGATCGTGTAATAAACTTTCGTAATCAGCATATACAAATGTTTACTAATCCATGGAACGTTTTACGAGTGCGCCACTCGGTACCACTGGCAGGTACCACAAGTTTAATCGCTCGAAAATAGTTTTTAATATTCATCGGGATTGTAACTATGCGGTAACGGCAAACGTTTCGTATTCATTTGTCATAATTTGAATGAGCAACGAGTGCATCAACTTGGAAATTTCCATATATAATGTACTGCTTCGTTAGTTGAATGGTTGCAAGCTTGATTACTGATCGAAAATTCCTGAGTTTGATACTCGGGTTTAGTAGTAACTTTACTATTATGTTTTCCCAATTTACCATTGCTAGTGGTGGATCGGAGTCTAGATTTGTCACCGGTATATTGTAGGACGCTTACCGCCTATTCCATGATGGGACGTAAACGTAATTGCATCACTTTCTGCCCACCTCTTTGGAGATTACACGCTTAATGTTGCGTATTGTTACTTAATGTTACATTTATGTGTGATGTAATGGTCTATCAAAATCGCAACGGATTAAAACATCATGGGAAATGTTAATTTCTGATATTTGTACTCCATGATCTACTTCTATAAATTATTTTGTCACCAACCTTCACCTTACAACAGTGGTTAGTTCACGTGGACGTTTCCAATCAACGTTATCTCTTGCGTCCGTATCAACATAATTTACATCTTTATTATCTTAAATCAATACTTGACTCTTATCATCGACCTTTGCCAATAATGAAAACTGAACGTATCGAATATTATTTGCATACATCACGTGTCTCATGATATGATTAGTGTTAATCAATAATAATAATCTAATTTATTATGGTCGGTACTACGCACTTTTTTTAAGTTTGCAATCAGATCCAAAATATATTCCTTTGCATTAGTCTCAGCCTACCAACATTACTCGTAAGAGCTGATCGATATCACTTAGTGCAACGATAGTTTATTGGTTTGGATTTCAGCCTCCCATTCCGTCGATTTGGAGTGAAAATGCTGGTATTCCTTGATAATCTTTAGAAATCATGATGACTTTAAATATTAAATATCACTTACTATAACGGCCACAGAAAATTTTTTGACGAAACATGCTTCTTATGAATTTGTTCTTAATATTTTCTAATATATACAAGTTTGTCAACAGCGTGTCTAGTCTTGTAATGTATGTCATTCAACCTTTTTATTGTAGACGAAAACCGAGTTCCAACAAGAGAATGTTAGAAAGAATGCTGATGTTATTATTATTTGCTTGAAATTTCAAAATATTCTACATATTTTCGATTATCTGTGAGTTGTTTATTTTTCCTTTTAATGTTATTAATTTCTCTATTTGTCTCATTCACTTTAATATTCATATATATCTGTAGCATTTGTTTTTTTTTTCACTGATCGCCTCAAATTCGTTGCATCTTATGAAGTAACTCAGTACCTTCTTAGGTTTATAAAGTCTGATCATGCAATGTGTGGACTGCAGTTTCGGCGCCATCATCATAATTTTGAGGATCACGAACGACACCCCGACGACGTTCAAACGCCTCAACGAATTCATTGAACGTGCACACGATTGGCTCTGATAGGGTTGAAGGCGAATGGAACATTATGGAGCGTCGCGTCTCGCTTAGATCATAACATAACCTTGTTAACCTATACATATGGAGATTTGACTTATGCGTTCAATGCCAATATATCAACAGTTTGAAATTTTTTAATAATAATAACATGTGCTTTACTTTTAAATTTACGGCTTTTCTCTCTACTTTTGCCGATATGTTTACTTCGTTCTTGTCGATTTTGTATTATACTCTCTTTTATTTTCGTTTTAAATACTCTTTTTTTCCATTTTTTTTTTCACCTACAACTCTATATTTAGGCTCATCACTTGGGTGGTCCATATGAAGTGGAGTTTATGTTTCATGGTTTATATTTTACTTGGATTATCCAAATAACACATCCACAAAGTTCAAGACGCTTTAACAGTAGGTTTAATATTTCTCTGTTTGGTTTGAATTTAAAAAGAATGTCATTAGTATTGATTCCACCTTAATCCATTAATCGTCTGATGATGAAATTGTGAATCATAGATATGTAAACCGTAAGGGTTTGTTAAAGTTAACCCAATCGGATCATTGCCTAATCAAATGACCAACAGTATTCCATTATGCAATGTTGTCACTGCCATCTATCGGATTAGACTCCGGGGACGATTCCAGTGGGGTTTTGGTACAATGTACTATATACTTGAGAAGATCCGTGCGAGACGTGCCGATGGGAATGAACTTGAAATTGATAACTCTAATATTGTTATTAAGAT
>DWEE01003463.1:0-10488 GCA_018245755.1 Parelbella macleannani
GGTGCGCGCCATGGATTTGAACCCAGGACCCCCGGAATGAGAGGCTGAATTCTTAATCACTAGGCTACCACTGCTTACTAGTATATAATGCATAAATCCACCGTAACTAGTATATAATGGAAACTAGTATATAATACATAAATCTACCGTACCTCAACAGCCTTCCTACTGAACAGTGGAAGGTCAGACTGTGCATAGGACACAACAGACTTGAATTTGTTGTAAATGATTTTTCCAGAACCAAAGTCATAACCCGATGTCATGATAGCATTGGCCAGTTTTGCTGCATCCAAGAAAGTAGGTGGCAAACGACCAATCTAGAATAATAAAAAAAAAACAGAATTAGTAACAGCCAGTGATTTAATGGAAATTATTAAAGAAAAACTTAGTCTACTTAAGCTCTTATTTTATTAACTTTTCACATATTGTTGTGTGATGAAGATAAAACCCAATGTTATTCCTTAAACTTTCTTCAAAATTAATGATTCATATAAAAAACCTTGTTACGTGTTAAAAAAGTTCCATGTTGAACATTGTTCAAGTTACTGAGTCAAAATATTGAAAAGGTATTTTTTTAATTTAATTTATGTACACTCAGTAAAAACAAAGGAATATACAAGAACAGTTGTACAAGGGCACTAACTACTTATTCCACGCTGAAATATCTTCCAGCCCTAAGCCCGCTGGTGGAATAGTCAATAGGTATGGTTAACCTAGTGTGTACAGAGTACATAGCTATATATAAATATGAAGGTGCAATAAATACGACGGTTTTTTGTTTAAAATCAATGACAATAACATTATCAGCAAGGTTATGTCTTGCTATGACAAATACAAATTACTATCACTCAAATGTATTCATATTGACTATATTCTATATAATTCACATTTCTTAAACTGACCTCATTAGCAACAGAGATGATGTGCTTTCCATACAGACGCTGCAGGATACCACGAGACTTGTCACCCACACAGATAACCTTGATGTTCTCCGCTCCAGGCTGGCTCAGCCGGTTACGTATCACCTTTGACACTCCAGTGTGGACAGCTCCACAAAGACCTACAACATAACAAGAATTTTTTACTCAGCAGACAAATAGCTCATGCACTTGTCATTTAGTAAGGAAATTCTAAATTATATAACAATAAATCAAATAGAATAATTCAATAATTAGTAATAATATCATTGGGAAATGCACACAATGTGTTTTAATATGATTCTAGGCAAATAATTAAACAAATGTAAGAAATATAAAAATATATGATCATTAGATCATAAGCTATGCCTAATTTGGGTTAAACCCTTTGCACTCGGATTTAATATGACAATGAACCTGGGGAAATAAAATAAGACTGCTGTTTTAACCAAATCTGTGGATAACTTCTTGCGAGTGGAATGGTAAAATGTATGACGTCGCATACGCTGAGACGTACGACCACAACGGTAAACTTGTGATGTCGCACATGCTGAGACATACAAGTGCAAAGGGTTGGGTGGCTGTATTTGAAAATAAAGTTTTAGCCTACCTCTGTCAGAGGTCATGGCAATGTACAGCTGCTTGGGCTCATCCTCAGGGACAGCCACCTGTAACACAGCATCTGTTAATTCTATAGACATTCCGGACTGTCTATTTGTTGATTTATTTATACATATGTACCATAGTAACGCTGATAACTTACTAAATTATTCAATTGCAATATAACCTCAGAGAAAAAAATTTAGGAAGAAAGGTGGAATTGATACTTTTCTATATATTTATTTTTATAATAAAATGTGAATACAATCAAGCACTAACAAATATAAGTGGACAAAACAAGATATATATCACAACCAGCATCATTAGTATTCTTTATTGTGATTAATTTATGGTTATGGCTGCTGAAAATAATTATGATGTATTACATCATACCTCAGCTTTCTCGTAGAATTGCACAGCACCCTCTCCATAGGGACGGGCAGCCTTCAGCTCACGTTCAGCACGAGTATACCTGTCCAAATAATTAATTTGATTGCTGATTATACAGCACACATTGTTCTACTGTATTATAAAAATAAAATAGAACAGCATGAAGAGGTAGGCAGAGGACTATAGTATACTCCTATGATACACCAGTTACATTTAAAGGTATTCTACTGTAGATAATGTAATGATTAATATAAACAAAGTGCTGAGAAATTATTCCGTTTGATTTATCCAATAAGTTCACTGCAACTATGTCATACATTTATGGAAAGCAATCACTTATATCAATTTAGTTTTAACACTGGTTACTTCAGTAGATGAGGATTAGTAAACTATTCATTTATCATTCATTTGAGAGTCAACTTATTGATGTACAGATATTGCCATTAACAAATATTTAATTATTAATTACGTAATTAGATAGTACATTAGTTTTTTTTAATACTACTGTATTTTCCGTGATTAGCATGAACTTATAAAGGAAAAAGTGAATGTGGGTTAAGCTGATAATTTGTAACAATAACATTAATTTTTTTGGTTTATATAAACCTATATCATCTTTTAAACAAATTTTATGTCATACTAAAACAACATTTTTTACCTATGAGAAATGCATTTATTTTGTTTAAAAATGTCACTTTACTGCTAAAGTCAAATAAAGCAACCTTGTTCTAAGCTTAGTAACCATAACTGTGGACTTAAAACAATCATTGTCAAAATCAGTGCCTCTTGGAGATTTAATATATGAAAAAATATCTCAATAGCTATTTAATTTAATATGTACTTTTTAATTAATCTAAATCTAATCTGTATCTAAGACAGTAATCTAAGACAGACGGTAAGGCAGCACCCATTTAAAAATTTACTACAATTGATAAAAAAGAAAATGCTGGCTGAACACTTTTCAAATTAAGATAAAAAAGTTCTCAATTTGAATTTCAATATTTTTACTAAGGTAAACCCACTCATTACCCTTTTTCTTAGTATATTTTAAAACGGTACATTTTTATGATACTCACTTGGCCGCTGACACCATCTTCATGGACTGGGTGATTTTCTGGATATTTTTTACTGACTTCAAACGAATGGATATGGCCTTCAAAGTGGCCATATTCCTGTTCTGCTGGTGGTTGACCACCGCGACCACCTGGGTCACACCAGGCGTAAAGCGACCCAACATTTTAATGGCCCTGCAAGTAAAATCAACAAATTGATAATGAAAATACAGGTTAGACCTCAGACGTACGTTATGTAAGACTGCTTTCTGCCAACAGATAATGCAATGAATTTGTATCAACTGAATCACTTAAGTTATATTAAAAACTTAAAACAATGTCTAGTAAAAGCAAATAATACATTTGGACGCCTTACTAACTTTTATTCCCTTTTTTTGGTCAAGTTCAGTGTACACCAGCCGACGAAAATGTCGCTGGTTGGATAAACGAAGACATTCGGTGTGGGGAGGCCAGTTAAAAAAATATGTGAGAACTATCAGTAACATCGGTAACATTTTAACAAGATAATAAAGACGAATTACGTATATAGACAGATTTTCTTATTAATATTAAATTCGAAGTACTATACTAAGCAATTTGCCTCAATTAAGAAATATAAACAGACATTATTAATTATTGTATCAAAAAAATTATCATGCTCAGAAAAGCCTAAAAGTGTTTAATATAGGAATTTGTATAATAATTTGAGTTTATTAATACTATTTTGAATTTAATTTAGAAATATACAGCTGTTGCTCTATAAAATAAACTTTATTTAATTTCATTGATGTACGCATTAGTGTATATTTATAGCTATCAAATAAATTGTAAATTTCAAACCGATTCATAAATTACCATTAAATCTTTCATCTATTGATTCGAAACAATAAACAGCATGTACAGTATCAATATAATTATGTAGTGATGACAGTGAAGTTCAGAAGTGAAAACGAAAGAGAAAACGTCAGGTTATACTACCAAATCCAAAATCACTTCAAATCTCCGAAAAACCTTGATTTATGCATTGAAATGCATACTAATAATTTTGTACGGTTCATAATGAGATAAATGACAGTGATTCACATCTAATGTTTAGGATTTCGCATTAGAACAATAAATTGTTTTATTTGGTAATACTAATATGAAATTAAATATGCCGGAACCAGAGTCAAATGAAACAAAAACTGAAGTGTCATCAACGAACACAGTTGAAAATGTAGAAGTGCTGCCTACAAGGGAAATCAGTCAGACTGATCATCTTAATAAAAAGTTGTTAACCTCGTTATTTAAGCGTATGGATGAGGGCGGTGACTCCTTATTATCGAAAATGATGGAACCAGACGAATGTATAGAGGAGGATCAAGGTTGGGAATCGTAGACCACTACTTAACTATTTGTGCATAAATTTTGTAATATACCTAATTAAACTTTATTTTATATATAGTCGTGTTTTATTATAATGAGGAAAAAATTGCCATCATCAGCCTGTTTGAGTCAACTAATAGCCATAAGCCTCTGCGGCGATTTTGCCTAAAACCTTCAAGCTGGGGATGTGAGCTTTGAATATCAAAGCAAGACACTGATTACGTTGCTTCAAATAGGCACAATCCAGTACTGCTTTTTATCCCTGCCTTTGACTGTAGGCAGCTGCAAATATGTTTAATATTTTACAAAAGCTTATTCTAGTAATATTTTTCTTAACTTATATGAATATTCCTTACACTATACATCCCTGTATGCAATTAGTATTTCAGATTTAAAACTCATTTGTCCACTTCTTTGGTTTCATGGGTTAAAATACACTGGTTTTTAATGCAAGATGGCTCAAGTTAAGTATCTTCTCCAGCACGAGTAAATGGCATGTTTCGATATGTTTATCTTCTGTGTACGGCTGTCTGTTCATGTGTATGTACATGAGGGCTCTTAGGTAAACTTTTTTTCGTAATTAGCATAGCAAACAGGCAGATGTGCTACCTAACGATAAGTGGTCACCGTAACCTTATTACAACTTAGTAACCTTTTAAAGGAAGTCACAAAGTAACAAGTGAGAAATGGCTGTCTTTAAAGATCTGATTTGATTCATGTACATCCCTAATATTTCCAATCTAATAGACAAACTCAATTTAAATTAAAGACCAACCTGTCATAATTTGACAGAATATATAAATAAAAGAAAGAATACAAGAAAAGATAAAATAAAATAAGAGAATTAATACAGCAACTGAAGAATGCAGATGTATTTTCCTAGTTACCAAAACCAATTTCTAGAATACTAGGTTAATACCTGGTATTATCATACTCAGATCTCTGTTATCTATGAGGGTTATGCAGTATCCAGTAGCTCATCATCATCAGCCGACTTCCGCGCACAGCGGGACATAAGCCTCTCCAATAGCAAGCCACTGAGCTCTAACTTCAGCTCTATATCCAATCAATGTCAGTCACTTTGTGTATGTCATCATTCCACCTAGCTGGTTTTACACTGCGTTTTTCTAGGTGTTTATGTTATGTTTACACTTACGTTTATCAAGCAGCTGTTGATACAACGATGCTCTAAGAAACATGAGCACTTCAATTTATGAAGTATCTTTTTGACACTGTAAGAGTATACAAGATATGAAACACCGCAATAAAACACCAACAAACAGTAACTTGAATAATATTTATTATGTACTACACGAGTTAAATGAGGAATGTTCTTATTTACATAGCTCTTGCATTTCATAAACTCCAATATATTTATTGAAATAATTATCTTACAGAATTTGAACGGTTCATAATAACATCCATCTACTCTCTATTTGAAACGCAACAGTTAATACTGAAAAATAATGTTGTTGCGTTTTATTTGAAATCTATTTTTTTTTCGTCGCACGGACATCAAAAGCTTAGTCACCATAATATTTGTAATCCCTTTATAATTTTCTACAATGGCATCATTGTCACAGAATAAATATATTTTAAATATACATAAATAATAGCGTATAAATTATTATTCATCAACAACAATCATTTGAAGCGCACAACATTGATGAAAACATTAAAGATTTTTTTATATATGAAAATATAGTAAATAGGGTAAAATGGTTTCAGAGGAAACACGAGTGTTGCGTTGGATTGAAGGAAACAATATTTTAATAATTGTACAACTATCGTTCGCAGCTGATCTCTAGGCAGACGGCAGCAGGGTCCCACCTGTACAGTAACATTATCTGGAAATATAGATACTAATGTTACTATAATGTTTAACTAGATTTTTTTACAATTATCATTATGAATATACACAAACTAAGCACTTAGGTCTTAGACGTTTATATTAAACATCTATGTCTACCTAAAAACCATAAAGTTCTCCATGTGCACTCTGCCAACGCACACGTTTGGTCAACATGGCAACTATAAGTTTGAACTCCTATTCTAAAAGAGACTCATACACTACACTTATGATTGCCATCCGGTGCTTTCTGTATATCCCATGAGAGACTACACGTGACGATATAGTAGTAAGTTTTACCTATAAACATAGGTTGCAGCGAGCCGGCCTAGGCGGACGTCTTGTCCACCATGTCCACGTTGATCTTGTAGAACACGTACGGATAGTACTCCGACTGGCCGAAGCCCAGCCCCGCCAGCTCCGCGTTCTGTACACCGTGTTGAATGGTTATTGGTTGTAATTGTAGTCACTTTGAGATGTACTGTATGTGTGCGTTTGTATGGGTTTGTACTATTAGTATAAAATGGAACAGACATTTGTAAGTATTGTATATTTTTTTACTGAACATTAAAAGACAAGGAGATACATTTAATAAGAAATAACTGGAGCATCAGGACCCAGTAAAAGTGCCCTCACTCTGTATTAACGTAAGCCATTGAGTTTCAATTGACAGGTGTTATACTGCATGTCCGCAGGCAAGTGTACTCAAGATTAGCGCAGGAATGTGCGTGCGTGCGTGTGCATGCGTGCGTGCGTGCGTGTGTATATGGGAGTGTGCGTGCGTGAGTGTGCGTGTGCGCGTACGTCCTGCGCGGCGGAGCCGTGGTGGTGCGCGGAGTGGTCGAGGTGCGCGTAGAGCTGCTGCAGCACGTCGCGCAGCCGCTTGCTGTTCTTGCGCGCCGGCACCATCACCACGGCCTGGAAGTTCACCGGCAGCCCGTATCTGCGCGCACACACACCCGTCCAACCCGACATTGTTAAACTAATTCTATACAATTCTATAATAACGTCTTGGCAGGCTTTGCTGTCTCATTATGAGCTGTTAGCACTCATGAAGCAGCGGAGCGGCATGTATGCAGATTCAATAAAAGCTACTCGATACCGATTATTTCATATGCTACTATCCGTTTATCCACTACATAAAAAATATCTTTTTAATTTATTTCGAATACGACAATCAACATTAAGTAACAGATCTAAAAAGATGAATGACGGTCTCACCTCAACACTGACTCAACGAACACTCTCAGCGCTTTGACGTGTATCCAGGCGCAGAAGCACTCGGAGAAATTCACTTTCAACCATCGCACCAGAGGACCCTGGACAAGGAAAATGAACATTCGACATTAAAAAGTTCTAAATCATCTGAAAGGAACGGAAAGACAAAAACAACGGCAGGACACAACACAAGAATATAAAATTGCGATATTACGTTTTTGCGTTTTGTTCATTGTTCACCTAAATACTGGAGGTCAACTCTTGGAGAAATGTCCCGTTTTTGTATAAAACGCTAAAATCATTGAACTACGAACATGACATCAACTGTATGTATATGTCTTAGGTGTACTCACAAACTGCTTCTTTTTATCGGTGACCAGCTTGGTGATCTCGTTCTTGCCGGCGGCCAGATCCTGCTCGTTGTAGGAGAACTCGCGCACCACGAATTTGCGCTCGCGGGCGTGCAGTTTGAACTCCTCCACCACCTGCCGACAGAGCAAATATACAGTCTGAATGCCGAAGGAAACCAAGCCACATCTATGTTGACCAAATAGGTCAGATATTGGCTGATCGGGGAATCAGAAGTATCTGTAACCGGCGTTCATGTGTAAAGAGAATATATAGGTAAGATAGATCCTCTCTGCCTACCAGGTAAGGAACATGATACGATAATATTTGATCCAAACGGTCAAAGATAAAATACCTTTTTGAACAGCGTGACAGTAAAGAGACCGTAGTCGTTGTCCTGGTGGATGAGCTGGGTGGAGCGAGGCACTATCATGTTGGTGATCTTCTCGTAGTTGGCGTTCCAGTCGTTGAACATCGCCCTGTTGTGGGCAATTTAGTACACCTTAATAATGAAAAGAACCTTTTGCATACTTCACACATTCCCATCGGATTCGAGCTAGACTGAAGAATATTGGTATGGTAATACGCTGTTAATCTAGAATTTAACTGGATACCTGGCTACGTTGACGTATTAGCGAGGTATAGACGTCTGCAGGGCGAGAGCCGTAGGCATTGGCAGGCGGAGTCAGACGGCGGCAGAAAGCACATTCCTCGCGAGTGCCAAGTTGATTTCTGCGTGTTGCAGGTAATTATTATTAATTTCCGAATTGTGTAGTGACTCACTTGGGCACGATGACCAGCAGGGTGGTGAGGTATTCGCTGTCCAGGATGAAGTGCTCGCGCTTCACCAGCTCCGCCAAGTTACGGGTCAGCAGGCTGCCGCTGTAAAAAGAACAAGACGAATTAACAATAGTCTACTCGCCGTTTCGTGAAACTTCGTTCGCGCGAAAACGTACATAATTTCAATACGACGCCCGTGTTTCTATCACAAGGGTGATACCTTCATCATCAGACAGTAACGTTCGCGTCCGAAATATTTTGACGTAAAGATTGGCCATTACAATACAGAGATAGACTTACGTTTGCTTCTTCTCCAAGTTCTGCAAGTTGCCCTTAAGAGCATTATAAGCTGATGATTTCACCTTCAGGTCCGCGTCGATCTGCCCCACCTGGAGATCAGCATTCGAATAAATTATATACAGAGTAAAACGGCTACATCACTTCACAACTAGTCCTTGAAGGTTTGAACATTGAATACCACTTGAGGAAACCTGTACTCTTTAAAGTTCTTCATCATGTTCATATGTGTCATTTAGGAACGAAACTCATTTAATGGATGGTGGGTGTACAATTTCGTATTGTCTCCATGCGAATGTGTCCTATGTAGGAGATTGTGCAGTGCACATTATATTAATACTAAAACCGTATGATGCGTTCAAACCAGGAATTGGAATACCCGTCCGCAATTTTAGAATGTCTGTAATTGACTAAACAGATATTAAAAAATATATTTATGTATTTACCATCGTATTGAAGTCATATTGGAACACAGTTTAATAATTCCGTTCAATATCATGACTCTTAAAGTAATAATAATTTAAATTAATAGGCAATACTAGCAAATCAAATAGTCGTATAATAAAGTACAGTAACTGGACAATAAGTTGACGGCTTGTTTCTGAAACCAGACAGCTAAAATTCTTGAAAATCGTACATAAACACTAACTAGTTACATATATTATGTATATGTATGTTTATGTAGATATTTATTTACACCAAGACACTTGGACTAACATGTGGACAACTCTTCATATAAAT
This sequence comes from Parelbella macleannani, assembly GCA_018245755.1. Classification (NCBI taxonomy): domain Eukaryota; kingdom Metazoa; phylum Arthropoda; class Insecta; order Lepidoptera; family Hesperiidae; genus Parelbella; species Parelbella macleannani. The sequence goes on from DWEE01003463.1 coordinate 9,558, forward strand.
ATTTGTTCTGGGTAGGAATCGAATCGACAACCGCCGACCCAGCGGTAACGATCACTAACGATTGGACCAAATGAGGATGTCATTTGAGTCAAGATACGTAAATAATGGTCTGTACCTGTTTACTGATAATATCGGCAATGTTGCGAAGGCTCTGCTTGATTGGGTACTTCGCCATGTCCCATTGGAAACGCGTCAAGTAGGTGGGCAGATCGCCTGAAACATTATACGTCTTGTTAATAACATATAAAAAACTTATGGCTGTAAACGACGACTAACGAAAAAAAACAATGCCCATAGATAAAATTGAGTGAGACATAAAAAAGTATTTACTTAAAAAAGGATACAAATCAACATTATTAAGTGTTATTTATTATTAAGTTAATGCAAATAATATTAGTACACATAACGCAACATTCGCTACACGACGGATCACGTAACGGTAACTCTATGGTATTCTATTAATGTGACATTGAAAAGATAAATAATGATAGCGGAAGTTATAACAGGGACGGTTCGTTGCACGTACAATATTTTATCACAAAATCACATTAATAAAACGAAAACGAAAGAAAACGATACAAAACTTTGTCCATGGGCTTTGTGCAATTTAGTGTATCCGCACAACATATTCGTTCGAAACTGAAAAATTCAACGATTATTTTTCATTGTTATTCCATTTCAATGTTGTGAGATATAACACATATCTACGACCAACACTCTAAAACGTTATAAGTAAAAGAATATAAATAAACACGTTCAAATTGGGTTTGTTGTGTAAGTGCTGAAAACGAGGTAACGAAACAGACATAAAGTAAAAAAAAGAGAAAGCAAAACAAACGAACTAACTTAAATAGAGATAATCAAAGAAAACAAAATAAAACAAAATAATGTCTACATGCACGGACTGCAGTAGAACTTTACGACACAGCTG
>DWEE01003464.1:0-10486 GCA_018245755.1 Parelbella macleannani
TAAGAGAGAGAGGTATATATTCAAATACTCATTCTGTGTGTTACAGAGTAGGATGATCATTTTTTGTGACTACTTATCAATCGAAAAAACTTGAAGAGCATAACTTGTAATTAGGTGGTAAAAGTAACTAAGATCGTCTGCCAGAAATCGCTATTTAAGGAATAGGGAAATATGTATTTTATGGTTCAAGTACGAGAAGTACGTAATTCTCGTTCAATATTCTGTAGAGGTATGCACAGTTCAGGCATATTTTATTGTATTTAAATTCAAATTTAAATGTAATCTTATATAATAACCGCCTGTTTTGAAATCGACTTATAAAACTTGAATTATTTTTTGTAAAGAATTACTATAAACGAAAGCGATAGAGTAGGAGCTGATTAGCGTAAACAACGCAGAAGTATTATTCCCCGAGACCTCAAAAATCTTTCCTCGAGATCTTTCCACCTTGAAAATTAGTTTTGTCTAATCCCATGTAACTTTCTACTTTAATCGCTGTATTATTTTGAGAACAGACATGATATAGTTACACTTTAAAAAATACTATGATACATATTAACTGAAATAAAATATTGACATATATACAATATTTCTTTCATCTCAGGATTCGGTAACAGTCCACCAAAAGATCAGACCAAAGGATGTGCCAGGGACCCTTCTTAACATGGCTCTCTTGAATCTGGGATCGTCTGATCCCGTGCTGCGGACGTCAGCCTATAACCATCTGTGCGCTCTCACTGCCACCTTCCACTTGAAGATCGAAGGTCAACTGTTGGAATCGTCAGGTAAATGAAATATTACCCAACAGTAAATTAGTACGTGTGCATGCGTGCCTGCGTGCATTCTTGCATGCTTGGGTATGGGGTTAATTGTCTAATATCATCTTATTTTCGTTTTTTATTATATTTCAGGTCTATGCATACCCTCAAACAATACGATATTTATCAAATCTGTTAGTGAAAAGCTGGCGCACAACGAACCCCATCTAACTCTGGAGTTTCTCGAAGAATGCATACAGGTTTTATTAAGGAATTATTATTATTTAGGCTTTTAGTTATGTCTACATTGATAATGCTATTGAATTACGATGCAGGAACAATATATCTGCATCATTAAAAGTTTTAAATATTGTGTAGAAAAGCTATATGATTGGCCTTATTTCTTAGGGATTCCGAACGTCGACAATTGAACTGAAACATCTCTGCCTGGAATACATGACACCGTGGCTGGCCAATTTAGTTAGGTAAGGAAAATATAATTTTTAATTTAATGTATTTTAAATCATTTAACACCATATTTCGGTGATACATTAAGGGTTAAAATTATTAAGTTCAGTTAAAACAAAGAGCATTGATGTATCGCGTTAAAATATAGATTTTGCAAACCTTCCGAGGAGTCTCGCCGACAAAAGCAAGTGGTCCAGATCCTGGAGAAATTAATCACTCTTACTATTGAAGAAACGGAAATGTACCCTTCGGTCCAGGCTAAGATATGGGGCTCCATCGGCCACATTCCGGAGCTGATAGACACAGTATTGGACAGCTTTATCCAGCGAAGCGTCAAATCAGGTAATAAGAATTATTAAACCGAGCCCGGTTACTCAATACACAGTTTAAAATATGGCTACGTTCATAAAAATATATCATGGTCATCAACTTAATGTCTGACCACTAAAAGTGTTGTTAATTAGTTCGAATTCTATTCTTATAAATTAAATATAAAGATAAGTAGCCTGGTCACCTGATGCTAAATGGGCACTTTCGCCTATAGACCAGTGCCACATAGTGCATTTGAACCCAGTACTTCCCGATCGGCAGTCGCGCTTAGAAGCACTCGATCAACGAGGCAGTATATAAGATATTAAAAAAATGTGTCCCACAGGTCTCGGATCGCCGATGATAGAAATAATGGCTGACACAGCCGTCGCGCTCGCTTCCGCCAATGTTCAACTCGTGTCGAAGAAAGTAATTGGAAGGATGTGTCGGGTAAGTAGCCGTTTCATATTATACAAGCCACTATTAAATCAACATCTTTAAATGTCATTAGTAACGTTAATAAAACGAATTGATACATCGATATATTTGATCAAATTTTTAAAATAGACTATGTCGCGGTAATACAATATCGATATATCGATTTACTCAATAATCAATCCAAGCTTCACAAATACATATCTACTACAATATTGACACAAAGATACTAAACTACTCTATCCTTTTTCAAAACGATCAATATACATATTTCAGAATCGATATTCGAACTTTTCATGGGATTAAAATCATGATGATGATCATGAGGATGAAAAACTTAAACTATGTCGTATAGAACAAAACTAATCTCACGATTCATATACATTCCACATAGAGATTTCACATTTAAACTCAACTATTGTGTTGAGTTGAAAATACAATCAATTAATCCATGTTTGATGAATACTTTCGAATTGTTGTTAACTCTCATCAATCACTACCTATCATGGTTGCGACTGATTTCGGAACTAGTCGGGATCCAGGGCGTAGAAGTTATTTTAATGTAATGATTATTTCATGAGAATGCCTAGTTTATTTCTCAGCACCAATCCAAAACCTGTTTCCTAATGTTGATTTGTCAATTACACGATTGTTAATTTTTCAATATCCCAAAATAATAAAAAGTTAAATTAATTGCCATTCCCAACCTCCAATGTGTTAATTGTTATTAGAAATTGATTTTCTTTCACCTTAAGGTCAGGACAGGATAAGTATCGTTATCTTTTCTTTAAGCCTTTTCCTATACTTTTTTGGTTTGTGATTTTTTAAAGTAGGTACAGAATAAGACGGAAATGTTTTAACAGCTGAGATGTTCTTATTTAGTAGTCCAACCAGACCCTAAAACTAGCAAAAAAGAATCTGAGAATAGTTTAATGGAGATGAGTAGGTATCTCTGATAGCAGATTACAGATATCCGCATGCCTAAGGAATGACCATTTAATAATTACTCCAATTTGTACTATATATAGAAATATCATTAGAAAAGAACCTCTAAATCGTGATTCAATTACATGTGGCGCCATCTCTTATCGGCTATCGGAAAGTCGCATAACATTGCTTAAAATATACCTAATTGCTTCCAAGAGAATCTCACCTTATTGAATTCTCTGACGTATTTTTGATATTTTCTTTTTATGTTCTCTGTCGCAGGCCCTATCCAAACTGCCCAATAACATCCTCGGCCCTGTCACCCCGGCTAGTGTGAGTTTTACTCTTCTTTCTTACACGTCCCACGCCCGTTGCACCTATGACATTATGAATGATCACGTGACCGCTTGTGCTAGGTAGAGTTTATTTATTTATTTATACTCTTTATTTGTACACCGGTAGAAAATGACATGTATGTACAATTGTACAATAATAAAGTCTTAATGCTACGTACACAAAAGGCCGCCTTATTCCTATCAGAGCGACCTCTTCCAGGCAACCGTCAGGCAGAAGAGATGTAAATTAATAGTAAGGGTAGGGGTGTACTACGGTTAATATGATCAATAGTGGAATTGCAATTGTCACCATCACGGTTCATCAACTCTTACAGACACGTTTGGACTCACATTTACACACACATTGTCAACACTATGCAAGTCACAAATACATATCAGGACATCTCTCTGTCGTAATAATAATTACAGCACTAATAAAACTTCAAAATATTTTTGCGCTATAAAGAGAATAATAGAACGTGGTGGCATTGCAACCAAACGCGAGCCTATATCTACATTTTAAAAAAATTTGTTTGACTATCGGACAAAACCAGGATGACTCTCTTTCTCAAATTGGCAAACTATCATACTATTTTATTCTGTCTTATATGTGTTTCTACTTTTAAAAGTGTCATTAAGTAATGATATTTATATATACTGGTACCTATAAAGTACATTTAAAATCGTGTAGATTACCTACAATTAAAAAAAATTACAATAAAATGGACCGCAAACAACATTCTTAGTGTATCTTAGTGTAAATTAACTTTTTCTTTATATTATATATTTTGATCACTCGTATATGATGTTGTTAATTTTTCTTACCGTCTCGCCGATAATTAATTATTGCTTTAAAACCAATCATTATTAGTCTTTCACAAACATAGGGTCCTCAAAACGGATTTTTGCAAATAAACCTCAAGGTTCAGCAGACAGTTGAGGATTAAAATAAATAAGAAGTGTTTTTACCATTTGATATATATTTACCAATCCTCAGTAAATATTGAGTATTGTGTAAATATTGAAATTCCCCAACAAGTAGAATATGACTCTTCAAGGCAAGGGACAAGGCCTGAAACATGAGAACCAAAACGTTTTTTTGAGACACGCATGGTTTTGTCTTGGACGTATCTGCCCTTCCCATCAGACGGGTTCGGAGCGAAACGCTTTCAATAATATAACATATAGCTATATTGTTTCTGAAATATATACACCTATAATTATTTATATTTATATCTTCTATATCCCTCCACTGTCTCCGTAGGTAGTGGACAAGACGTGTCACTCGCCAACAGCGATGCTGGAGCAGCACATGATGTGGGACGACATTGCTATTCTAGCCAGATACATGGTAAGATTATTATTATTATTTTGACTTCACCGAATAACCAAGTCGTATTCTCGCTTACTTAAGGCTTTTGCCCTGACCCTCTCGATGTGATAGGAGACCCATATTCCAAAAGGGTCAAAAGAAAAAAAAATCTCTCTTGGAACTAAGTGGAGAGGTCGGTTGCAGCTGATGCTGTCGTTCAACAACTGCCTGGACGTGGCGCGGCAGCTGCCGTACCTGTTCCACACGGTGACGCTGCTGGTGTGCTCGGGCACGGTGTCCATGCGCGCCGCCACGCACGGGCTCGTCGTCAACATCATCCACTCGCTCTGCACCTGCAACGCGCCCAGCTTCTCCGGTCAGTGCCTCTGCCATTCGTATTCCTTTATACACATATATAGTTTAAAGTGTGATCTGGTTCCAACGCCATCTATGAATGAAGGGTGAAAATTATTATTTAAGTTCGTATTTGTAGATGAGCATATGTTATTAAAATATTATATTTTCAATAACATAGAGGACACTCAACGAGTGCTGATGCTTTCCCTGGACGAATTCGCGCTGCCCAAGTTCTATCAGATGTTCGGCATCTCCAAGGTGAAGAGTGCCGCCTGCACCGCCTTCAGAAACCCTCATCAGAGATATGCAACTGATTGGTAAGCTTTTATAAAAATATAAAAAAAGCTGAAGGTGTCTTAAAGGATATTAATAAGTTATTAAAGATTAGATTCTGGTGACTTTCAATGACCATAGGTAAGTTGACTAATGTAATAATAAATTTGAATGCTGACAAATAGTACATGGATCAACAGTTTCCATTATTAATAGAACAGTTTCCACAAATAAAAGCAAATTTTCCCGTATAACAGCAAAGTTTCCACTACTAACTGTCAAGTTTCCAACACTAATAGTAGCATTTTCACTAAGCCAAGATATAAACTTCCACTAATACCGGTTATTGTGCACTAGGTATTACACGGAACATGCATATTCGTGTCCGGAGTCTGTGTACGGGTCCATGAGCTCGGCGAGTCTCACCGACAGGGAGCGGCTGCCGCTGCAGTCCCTGGAGACTATCACGGACGCCTTGCTGGAGATCATGGAGGCCTGCATGCGAGATATACCGGACTGCGACTGGCTCGACACCTGGTGAGTCTTTCTAACCATCATACTGCTGGACGCAAATATATGCTAGTACATGTCGCCAAGTGAAAGTCATAAGTTAGTATTTAACTTTTTTCCGCAAAAGCAAATCTTGAGATTGAGTATTATTTGAGGTTGGATATATTTGAGAAGCTATATGCTAAAGAATAGTCTGAAAAGGCAACTAACTAGTGCCACAAGTAGACGATGTTAAAAACTCTATTAAGTCGAAAGGCGTTGATTGATTTTTAAAATTAGTTCTTTTTTTTATAATATAATATTTTATTTGTATTTTTAAATTAATTAGTTTTAATAATATAATATAGAAAGGCGTTTCGTCAGTTATTTTTTAATTAATTCAATAAACTTTTCTTAAATACATGAATATCTTTTCCAATTTTTTTTATTTTCTTTACCATTGGTATGGTATGCGCGGATGCGTCGTACGATGGAGCAGGCGTGTGCAGGAAGAGTCTAGAAGTTAATTAAACCTGTTAATAGTGACATGACGTACGTTTTGCAGGACATCACTGGCGAAGAGCTTCGCGTTCTGCTTCAACCCGGCGCTGCAGCCACGTGCGCTCATTGTCTTTGGCTGCATCAGTATGATACATTATATTCATTACTGTATATACATAACTACCCTCACATGTATCTTTTACTTCCAATGTTTGTTAATATTGTTATTGTTACATACCGCCAGATCCCTTACTGTGCAGAGGTTGAGCGCACCGAGTGTCATGTACATACATCCTTGCAGATCTGATGTACCTTTACATTCATTACTTTTTTCATATCCGCCCATATCTGACTTATTTGGTTCAATATTCAGATCATTCATTTCACTTCGGCCTCCCAGTGTATGTATAGTATGAGGCATAATTATTATTCTTCCAGCAACGTTCTGATGGATGTCATCTGTGTTGTCAGGTAAGAACGTGACAGATGACGACATGAAGCAGCTGTTGCGCATCCTGGTGAAGGCGCTGGAGTCTTTCAACGACTTAGCGCTGCTCGAGGCCATCATCATGTGCCTCACGCGGCTGCAGCCCCTCCTCTACCCGGCACGTTTATTTATACGCTTTTTTTCTTCTTTCTTGTTCTCAATTTTTCAAAACATTGTTTAAAATTCTTTGCTTAATTCAAAATCAGATATATTAATAGTTTATAGAAATATAATACAAAGCTGTACAATCCTTGTAAAACGACACGGAGTCCTATGAGCAGTAGTAAACAGAAAATACTCAGAGATGTAAAATACAACCTCTTACTCCTAGCCTTTTTGTTGACTCTGAATCTGGCGAACCGAACCGTTGATCTAACATATATGTGAAACGTTGCAGGAGTCCCCGATCCACAAGGCGCTGTTCTGGGTGGCGCTGTCCGTGCTGCAGCTGGACGAGCCCACGCTGTACGCCGCCGGCCTGGCGCTCATGGAGCAGAACCTGCACACGCTCGACTCGCAGGGGCAGTTCGCCGACAAGGTGCCCCGATACATACATACACATGTATTCGATTGGCCCGTCCGTCCAGTGCTTCTGGAACCACCGCTGACGCAGTTATAAAAAAAATATATAACTAACGTAACATCACGCCTGTAATCCCCGAAGGGGTAGGCAAAGGGGTGTACAAAACCCCTACGTTTCACCAGTTACGTTTAAGTCCCATGAAATAGGTAGTGATGCTATTGCCAGACACCGGGCTCTGATCCAGACTCCGAGTCACTAGTAGAAATTCTAAATTAGAAAATTCCATACTAACTACTACTAACCCGACCCGGTATTTGAACTCAGGACCTCCCGATCGGCAGTCGCGCTTGCAATCGCTCGATCAACGAGGCAATTATATAACTACTCGCACATATCGTATATGTATGTATAGTTTATCAACCGCTTGGACACCATAACATAAGTTCTTGTCGAGACTACTCTGGAATCAGATAGCCGTGTTATATTTATTAGACGAATTTCGAATAGGAGATATAGTGATTAATATCAATTATATTTATAATTACAGAAGTTATGTATAGTAGTAAATTGCCAAGAAATTCGAACTAAATATAATGTAAACGAATATTACTATTGCTTTATATATATAGGTCAGTCACTATTGTGTATGAGCTCAATTTTTATACAAAAGAAAATTGCCATATTCATTGGAATGTTGTCAATATTATCTTTTTAATTATTAATGTAATTACACATTAATACAGATAATAAAAATTATATTATAAACTCTTTTGTTATAATGTATTTTCAGTCGTTAGAACAAGTGATGATGGAGACACGGGAACCATTGGAATGGCACTTTAAACAAATGGACCATGCTGTTGGATTGAGGTATTAATTTCATACTATAGTTTGATATAAAAACAATTAGATTATTTTATTTAATGATGTAACATCTGAAGATAATTCGCAAGTTAAAGAAGAATTAGGAAAGTAGTTATTGACTCGATGACAATAATTATGGTATTGCTAATAAACATTTATTAAAGGTGTTGCTAGTTTTTTGGTATTTTCGATTCAAAAGAACACAAAATTTGAATGATTTATTTTACTTTAAAATGGATGACTTTTTAATTGGTGATCAATTAAATTGTACTATCGTTCCAAATTTCGTTTCGAGAACCGAATAATTGTTAAGTACTCAATTTTCGTACAAATTAAGACGCCTCGTAATGCAATACGTACTTCGTAAGTCATGAGAGTCATAATATGATTATACATACTCACCTTAGCATCTATCGTAATGTAATTACGTTAATGACTTTGGTAGCACAACGCGAACATTTTATTGGAGAAAACAAGATTATAGGGAAAGGAATGTAGAAGTGAATGAGTGGTAGAGCCGTGTTGTAACTGTGCGTGGTGTCGTGCGGATGCAGCTTCCGGTCGAACTTCCACTTCGCGCTGGTGGGGCACCTGCTGAAGGGCTACCGGCACCCCGCGGCGGCGACGGTGGCGCGCACGGGCCGCGTGCTGGGCGCGCTGCTGGCCGCCGTGGCGCGCCCGCTGCGCGACAAGTTCCAGCTCACGCGCGCCTCCGCCGCCTACCTCACCGGTACCGCACCGCACTCTTTCTATACCTTACGTTCCAACTGTACCACCACGCCACTGATCCCCGAACGGGTAGCCAGAGAACTCTACTACACTTTCACGTTTCACCAGCTGTGCAATAGTGGGTAATCTGGAATTTGTCACATATCTACACATACCTACACATATCTACTCGTACACATAATCTATATCTTTAAAATGAATATGTGAGAAATACACATATATTAAAATATTACCTAATATCTTTTGTACAAATATTATGTTCGTACAGCGTTAGTGAGCGTGAGCGAGGAGGTGCGCTCCAGGTGCCACGTCAAGCATTCGCTGCCCAAATGGCTGCCGGACAACTGCGACCACTACTGCCCCACCATATCCGATATACACCAGGTGTGTTTCAATCAATTTTATTGTTTTGCTTATCAAATATTAAAATATAATTCACTCTCTAATGTCACGCCACTGGGCTCGATCTTCCGCTCTTCGTATCCAACCACTGCCAGCCACTTTGCCAAATAATTTAATAATATTTCTAAATAGCAATAATGTAATACCAAAAAGTTAATTTTATAATAATAGCCCATAAATGATTATGAAAATAGCTTCTCTTACTTGAACGCCGAAATATTGTTTTGATTTCTACACGAACTAATCTTATCTGATAGAACATTTTTTTTTAATATTTACCTGAAAGAAATCAAAATTGGAAGTGTACAACTTATACTAAAGTTTTCCATCCCATACAATAATTAATAATGTTTTTAATGAATCGTTTTAGTCGTCCATGCTGATCCAGCCGCAGTCCGCCTCGCATCCGTCGTGCCACAGCCGACGTCAGAAATCATGGGATATACTGGACCAGAGCGCCATATCATCAGCTCATGGAGGTAAACTAATGAAACATGAGTGGTCTATTGTTTTCGCATTAAACGAAAAGTAAGTGAAAGAAGCCTAAATGGCCGAGAAAGAGAGACTACATGGGAAAGAGATGGTCCTAGAATTTTATTTTAAGTTAAATATATATTATGTTACAGGTAAATCACCCACACTCCAATATACCGGCAGCGGTGGCCACAGTCCCCACTTACCAAACGTTCCCCACCAGGTAATATTACGATTCCCATATATATAATAATAATCATACAATATTCATAGTATAAATTAATGTTTATGTATATGTGATATTAAATCGTTATATTTTTACAATGTCTTCATAAATTCGCCGGTTTTTTGTCGCGCACGCATTGGGCAAAGAAAGAAACTCCTGATAATGTAACGATTAAATGCTATAATATTTAAAAAAATGTAAATAAATTCAATAAAATTTCTCAATCAGAACACTCTAATATAATACTGTTAATTAAAACTCATCATTAAAAGAAACTGTTAATTAAAACCCGTAAAAACCTCTACAAAATGTTTATGAACGCGCATATTAGTAACAACGCCATCTATAATAATATGGACAAAACATTGATAGGTATAAAAATTTATTAACCTTTATGGAGGCATTGTGAAATTAAGTTCAGTACTATTGGCGCATCTCTTCTATTATGGATTAGTTTGAGCTTGTGTGTGTGTATCTTTGAACTGAACATGACTTTTCTAAATATCATTGGATACATCGCTAATTTTCTGCATATGGTTAGATAATAGAAGAAGGAACGAATAGAAGTGTCATGTGGGCGTGGCCTGCGTAAAATTAAAGCATCCTAACCTTGTACT
>DWEE01003465.1:0-10486 GCA_018245755.1 Parelbella macleannani
ATTATTTTGTTTATTTCATTCAATACATTTAAGATTGACATTTTGTACAGAACTGCAACGTTGCATTTGTATGACGTTCATTTTATGTCAAACTAATCATAGATATATCTTTACTATTGCTCAGGATAAAGATAAAAATATAATTATTTTAACTATATATTATATGATTTGCGCGATGTCACTATCATCATGAATGTATTCAAGATAAGATATTTACAAACCCTGTTTCCGGACCAAGGTAGCAAGTGAGACAAGTAATTTTCAATGAAAATCGACTTTTTATTCCCTAAGTTTGGACTAATCACTTTGACCTATTTATCTGGAACATTATTACTCCACTCATTAGTTTTTAAGGACTTAGTTCGCCCTTATTTGTAGGCAAAATTGAATAAAAAAAACTGTAAAACTAGTCTATGTTCATTATTTAAGTTCAATCTAGAAACAAATCAAATTATATCAAAAAATCTTAATTGCGTCAGTAGTCAATTAATAGAAAGCAGTTTACAAGCTGACTAGTTTAAATCGTAGTATATAAATCTTGGAACACAATTACCGACCAGTATGAGAGCAATAGGTAGAATTTGTTTTGTTGCCACTCAGTTATGCTCTGGCGTCCCGCCAAGTTATGACTGACTTGACTTTATTTAACTCCTCAATATACTATTTAGGACTGATCTATTTATCTATACTTATAGACAAAAAAATCCTCTGTTACTTTCATAAACGTAAAATTAACTCATGGATTAATGAACTAACAAAATGGATATTTTTACATATTATACGGGGATAGGTAAATGCATTTGTAAGGCTTCCTGTATAACTTTTAAAAGAAATCCTAAAATAGTCAAATAACGTTTGAAAAATTACATATGAATTATTGAGGTCCTGTTAAATAATCATCATCATTATTATCATCACCTTTCTCCCGCCCACTGCTAAACATAGGCCTCTCAAATAGTACAGCATAGCTCAAACTTCAGCTGTTCGCATCCAACCACTGCCAGCTACATTGCGTATATCTTCAACCTACCTAGCTAGAGGCTAAAAAACATTTCATTTTAAAAACAATATCATTACTTCTGCAACTCATTGTTTAATGTAAAATGGATCAACAAGGCTGTATGAGCGCAAAATTGTATTAAAGGGTAGTTATTTGTTAAATAAAGTTCCATTTTTATATTATTAATTAAGAATTTCGCCGGGTGCTCTCGTAAATATGAATTTAGTGTGTGAGAATGTCACATAGAGCGAAACAGGTCGACACTATTTGCGCTGTATATTCACAATATTTACAACAATATGCTTTGCTTTTCATACTAATATTGAGTAACTGAGAATATTCATAATTTGTAATTTGACTTAATGTGAATATTTGTTTATTACTAAATAATTTAAAAGATCTTTTATAATTCGCTTAACACTTCTATTATTAGTTAAATGACTCTGTGATAGAATATCGATATAATTGGTAATATCAAGATCAAAGTAATTATCGATAGCTAAATCTCTTCATTAGCAATATTTAGAACTTTTAATATTGCTCTGCCTATTTTTTGACAGCTCTCGCCCAACTACACCAATCGTTCTATAATAATGCTTGTACATTAATACAAAAAATAGACCGTTTAATACATTATTAGTTATTGCCGCATTTGAGCAATCAATATCCGTGTAAATCAGAGTTAGATCAGAGCAAACTTTAACGCTTACAACATGTAACTTAGACCGCCCACCAATACATACAAACAGCCTAGTGATATACATATGTAAACCAGATATGAAAATTATTCAAATAATTTCCATATATGAAAACATTTGTCAAAAGTTTCTCATTTGATGATATATTTGGGTGTATTTGTGCATGAAATTTAATATTGTCGTAAAGCGTTTGGTAAAAACTCTATTCATATCATATTATTAAATATGGTTTAGATACGGTTATGTGTTCTTCTAGAAAATACTACTAACGACTAGGCAGGGATTGCGCTGTGGGATATGTGGAGATCATCGAAATATTATATACATATACGTTTATTATTATATTATATATATTATATTATATTTCTAAACCTATTTAATATTCATAGACACTTATATAGGTATGTACAACATTTTGTGCTTACATATATAATGGGTACTTACGTTCAATACACAACTAAGGTTCTATAGTCCACATACATCGACTTTAATTATATTTACATACGCCTTTAACATCTATAACGAACTTTTTTGCGGTATTTAGGGAAAAAGCCTTCTCTTAGTTCCTTAACAAAAAATGTCTAATAAAAAAACAATACAGTAAAATCGGACGCACGGTTTAATTCGAACATAAAATTCTTCTTTTCATTACATTATATTTCTTAATGTTTGACACGTATGAAGACTATTCTATTTATTGCAGTAAAAACAAAACGCAGTTAAAAAGGGCATCGATTGATTATGAGGCATTACACACTACAAGAATTCTAACGTTTATTATCACTCCGGTACAAGCAATACTGGCCTTCTGCCAGGTTATAGCAGACCTGGCGTGGCGCGGCGCTCAAGCGCTGCACAGAATTAACTGGCAACTTACAGCACGTATGGTTGAAAACATTTCCTGCCTATTTCTAAGATTATATTTTACAGCTATTTAAAGGAGACTTCACAATACTGCTCATGCATAAAATGTAGTAGAAACCATGTCGTGTCATATACAGTTAAGTCTTCAAGGTTTGATTTTTTAATAATACTTTAAAATATTATATCCACCACCACCTATTCCAAGGGACTTAAACGTAACTGGTGAAACGTGGGATTGTACTACACTCCTCTGCCTACCACTTCGAGGATTACAGGCGTGATGTTACGTTACGTTACGTTAATATGATATCCCTTAATAAGGTTTTTAAGCCTTTACGTTCGAAATTACGCAAGCGTATCACAATTGGATAATTATGCTATTTATACGAAGGTGATTTAATTTGATTTTATGGTATTATTATTAATTCAGAGCCATTATTAATTCAGAGCCAATTGTGCTATAGTCTTGAGTTCATAACACATCAACTGTAACTCGACAACAAGATCGAATCGCGACTGGTAGAAGCAGGAACAGTTGGTGGCGCTGCGCTCAGCAGTGCGCTGGCGATTTGCCAACTTGGCTTTGCTCCACTCGAGACGCTGCTTAGAATTAATTGAGAACTTTGTCGCGTTTACAGTTCGGCGATAGTTCGGGACCAAAAGGAAACTTGCTTAACCCCCGGGCGGACAGTAAAATAATTATCTTGTTTCGAGCTCGCTTTTTACGGCTGTTGTTTTTAGGTAAACTACTAACCTATTCTATTGCCATCCGTAAACACTAAGTCTGAATACTATCTACTTTGTTCTATAAAACTTATTTCAGCAACGGTAATTGGAAGTTTTTTACGTTCTTCTTTGAAGACACTTTTTTATAGCTTAGTAATATATGAAAGTCGGCAGGTAATTAACGGAAAATCTAAGAAAGGCATTAATATGTTATCTATCGATGTCATTTTAGATATCGTTCTTTTGGAAAAAATATTACTATGCATTTGTGTTTAAAATGTTCCTTTTTGAAATCATCGCCATCATCGTGAACATCATAATCAGCTTACTATTAGCCATTGCTGGACATAGGCCTCTCCAATAGCACGCCACGTCTTTTTTAAATAATAAAATAAAATTCTTGTTAAGGATTGTGGGGCTAGTGTTTATTTATTTAAAATATGTTTCCAATTCTAGCAACGACACAACGAAATATTATAAATTTAGACGATTTAAAAAATCATGGCAACTGATTTAATATTATCTGACAGTTGTCGGTCAGTATCACTGGGAAACTGTAACACAATAAAACATTAACATAGAACTGCTCTATTGCCGCTGCTACTGTTTTGACTGGCTCGTCGGTCGAGTGGTTGCAAACGTAACTGCCAATCGGGAGGTCCTGAGTTCAAATCCCGGGTCGGATAATATTGGATTTTTCTAATTTAGAATTTCTAGCAATAACTCGGGGTATGCATCTGTGCACAATGTATGGTAAAAGGCTCACCACCTATTCCATGGGACGTAAATGTAACTAGGAAACGTGGAAGTGTAATACACTCCTTTGCTTACCCTTTCGGGGATTACAGGCGTGATGTTACGTTTGCGAAAAAAATTAAGTTAGTTTTTCTTAGGTTTGTCCCTCGAAATCTCATTCACTCATAAGGTCGTTTGGTAGTGAATATATGACGTGGAAATGGGTGCTTTTAAAGACAAATGATGGAAAACCTTTTTCTAAGGGGATTGGATAAGACTTATAGAAAAATATTGCCATAGAAACTGTTCCACAAGAGGGTATTTTATAAGTACACTTTACATATATATATATATATAGTTTATATTATCACTCTAACATTAAAGACATCGTTAACCTACTTATGCAACCGAAAATGTTAGGTCCGTTTTGAGAACCTACTCTAATGAGCGCATTTATTTGCCAACCAACTGTTAACTGTCCTGAGGCGCTGTCTTTGATCTCACGAGCTCAGAAACATCACATGGCGGCTCTCAGATAAATAACAACAAATAGGATAAGAAATTTACAAAAGCGTCTCCACGGTTTGGTACAAGCGATCAGTATTCACTCATGCTCGCAGCTAAAAGCCTATAGAGCGATGTAAATGCTTTAAACAGATGAACATTTACCACAGTCATAACCAGATGTTACACCACTTATTTCAAGATAATCCAGACATTTTTTACTGGATAGCCCGACTAAGTTCACTTATATCCGAGATCGTACTTTGTGAACAAAAAGTTTGTAGGTAGAAAACTAGCTCAACTATCCCAATAAAACATATATGTGTTTTATGCTGGTACATAATTTAATCATAGAAGTAGATACTAATGAAATGTTTACAAGTATAATCTATAAATTCCACATCTAGTAAGCATGAGTATAGTGGCGTTGAGGATGTCTCTTTGTCGAAGGCTGGAGTTCGATTCCTATTGGAAACGATTTGTATATAATCATCATCATCAGCCTATTTCTGTCCACTGCTGGACATAGATCTCTCCAATAGCACGCACTGAGCTCGATCTTCAATTCTTCGAATCCAACCGCTGTCAACGCGGACTCCACCCCAGAACACGTCTACTCCAACTCCAATTGTATATAATCATGTAGGGTTAATTGAATAATAGGGCCTCATCACTGTATATTCGTATGTAAAATGGTAAAAAGGTGTAGTTTTGTATATTTTATCATTAAATCAAATCATGTTATCGTTAACTAATGGACACAGAATACCATTTAGATGGAAACCGATAGAAACCGTCTACCACGCTGGTCTAGTAGAGGTTGGCAGATTTTGCACGTCTCAAGGAACACTATGTGGAACGTTTAGATCGTTTCATGCTTGATCTTAAAAATAATTTAATCCAAGTCCTCTTCTAAAGTACCAATTCGTAACAGATAAAAATTTTATACATTTATTTTAGGAGGAAAAACCAAAAGGATATAAGCAGTAATCTTTTTTTGCAAAATACCGTACAAAACCCCAAGCCAATGGAAAATTCGACTTTGATACTTCTGGGAGCATTAGGTAATAATGTTGAATTAAATAAACGTCTCCAAGAAAATTCCTAAGCTTCTAACGTTAATTCTAGTGCCACGGGATTTGGAACGAGTATTGGATTTGAATTCAATTCCCCAGAACAGAATTTCCTGCATGCAATCTAATAGGTATTCACTGGACGGACGAGAGATATCAGCTTCTGGATTTGAAAATATATAAAGGTTGCATTAGTTTACTGTTGCATCGCATTTATGTGCATACATTCGGAAATATTTATGTAGATACCTATAACTGAAAAGGACTGCAAAGAGACATGCAAGCTACAAATTCTTGTTGCCACAGAACTTGGTGAATAGGCTCTTACAAGCACGCGTTCTCCATATTAGAACGCATCTGCCCTTTCCATCAGGCAAGATAGTGGCACTCGTCATATTATAACCCGTGAATAACAAAACTGATAATTTCGACATGCTCCTTCAATATGAATAGGTAGACAATAAAAATAATATTTCTGCCAGATATTGAATGCTTATTATTGGTAGTGATTCTTCTGGGAATGCTACGATGAATATTGGAAATGGTAAATCAACGGTATTTCAATAATTATGGTTCATTCGTTTTTTACACAATTTTAAGTGATGACGATCGTTTTGTAAACTCAATTACCGAATCGATTTTTGTGAAAATATTTCTTCTAAGAATACCTTTCTGATATCGTAACTGTTACCGATCCTTACAAAGAGAATTTGATATTAAATAGCTTAGCTTTGACAGAACTCGAACTTGAAAATGTAGTCTTCAAATCGTTGCCAGTTACTTTTGTCTGAGCTGAAAGGAAACCCTTATTTCACAGTGGAACAATAAAAAGTATTGAAGATGAAAAGGTGATGACACTTCTTCTATAGTAAGTACATCAAGCTCGACAAAAAACAGCCATATAAGCGTTCTCAACTCATGTCGTTCAGAATTCGTTGTTTTTTATTTATAAAAATATTTCCTACCCAGATCTATCAAATCAAATTGTCTTTTAATATCATTGCTATCTCGGTTAATCTATGTACGGTAGTGGACTAAGATACCAGACACGTAGATGACAGGCCTCTGGCCCTTCATGGCCTAGTGGTTGGTATATCTCTCAGAAAATGAAATAGAACTAACGTTCTGAGGAGGTTGATCATAACTGGGTCGCTACTATTTTGGCCTATAGTTAAACGTCTCGATGTAATAAGCAATTGAGAGATATCATACAAATTGGTGTAGCGGTTGTGACTCGATAATCTCAAACAATGGGAATATCAAAGGACTTTAAAAACAAAAATGACATATTAATAACGGATTTATTTTTTTAGATAATTATGGTAACATGTTTCGAGAATATTTTGAATCAGCAAGTACGCTTCATTTGAGTATAAAATGCTCACTAAGCTGACTAGTGAATTAAACTATAGTTTACCTATATAATATTTTACTCATTCACATAATAATAATAACAATAATCAGGACACTCATTATATTCACGGAAGCTTTTTAATTCCATCTGGCCGCTAATGGCGGGGATGAATTTTATTATACAACGATCAAATATCCCTCGCAGTGCATGTTTTATTTCTCATTCAGCGAACGGATAAAACATTTTGTTTTATAAAATGACGTGACCTTTTTTGTGATATTTATTATACTCTTATATCACTGGTTTATTTTTTATATATACATATTGTTTATTTATAATCTAGGTCACGACCAGGTTGGAGTCATTTTTTGCGTTTTTCTCACATATATATATATTTTATCTATAATGCGTTTATTGCATTATTGTACTTAATTAAATAATTTATTTATAATATTAAAACATGCCTTTGGCGTATCTTGACAAACGTAAGCTTAATCTTTTTAATGTAAGTAACATGATGAAATTCATATGTGGATGTATTAAAAAAAATTCGGTACCCACGAATTCGTTTGCATAGAAACCTTAATAATTCAATTCCCTGTTTCGCTTTTTACGAGTTGATTTAAACTTTGTCAGATTTCATTTTATGTTTATAACAAATTTAAATATAAACATATTTAAAAAAAATATTCAGTTTAAATGACAAAAGAATTCGGCTTTTAACCGGTATAGGCGTACCTACAGATAAAAAATACTATTCAATTATAAAAATAACTTCAAATGCAACTTGTAAGAGCTCTAAAAACATCTTCCTGCATTCAATAACTTAAATTCCTTTTTATCCCAAATAAGGACTCTCTGATTAGAAAAGAATGAATGGAAATTAGATAAAACTAACTCTATCTTTTATAGTTCTTCTTTAACAGATTGTACCAGCAATCGCATAAGTGATGAAAGGTAAATTCAATTGTTAGAAACGAATTTCCTCTTGGTGTGAAAAGGGTTAAACCCTTAATCTGCCACGCTGAGAAATATACAGGTGCGATAAAGATTATAACTATATAAGATTAAATTATAACTATATCTTGTTTTATTGCAAAATATTATTATATAACTCCATAACTACTACTCTAACGTTTTATTTTATTTCCCTACAAAACGATCGAGTAACAGTGTAATGCCGTACAATACAATGATGGTGCTATAAAAATATGACTATAGCATTAAACATGTATAACCCGTAAACGTCGCAAAATCCGCAAACAACCCTAAATCACTACGACGCAAAATGTCATAAAAATCCAATAAGACGCATGCCCATAAAGACGGATTACGAGCGTAATGTGAGAATTGTGTAACACTGCCATATCAATAGGGCTGGCAATAAACAAGAAACAATCGTTAATAAATATTTTATTGCTATATATACATACGTTAATAAAGTACGCTGATTTAGCCTCAATTATATACATAATTATCAGAACAGGTAAATAATAGAGTAATTAGATTCATAATAAAATTAGTATTCAAAATTCACTTAAAAAAAATATTATTCTACTTGTAGTGGTGTCAGAAACAATACATGTTTATAATAAATAATAATTATTATTATTCTAATTTATATTTAATATACGAGTATAGTGCATTAAATAATACGCTTGCATTTGGAAAACCGTAACTATGCAGTTTTCATGCATACTTTATTAAACTCGATTCTGATAAAAAATTTAATTAGGGCACATTTTGTTAAACAAGATTCTGATAATAAATTAATTGGTGCATATTTTGTTGAACTAGATTCTAATATTAAAAAATTGTTTGAAAATTTAAAACCAAGAGCAGCGTCGCAACTGAATATAATACTGAAATTAAATAGAAATCAACAGCCCTGAAAACCACGTAGAGGTTCAGTTCCACATGACACGTTTCAGCTCCGCCTTGGCTTTCTGCCAAAGTCAACAAGTACGAGCCACGGACACCACCGAATAGGCACCAGCTTTCAGCATAAATTTACGTACACAACTGAAATATTACGGCGAAAGGATTATTCATGGTTGAATAATTAACATGAATTTTGTATAATATATTATATATGTACCGACTTAACTCGTGTATGTCTTTTTGGGATAGCCTGACTATGAATGTTATTAGCTAAAAGTAGGCCATAGTGTCGTACTGTTTGATATGACGCACTTGCTTAATGGTCTAGGGTTCACTAGTGATTCTGACCTAGCCCCGTCATGAGGTCCTTGAGTATTCGGTTTGTACCTAGATGTAAATTTTTACCTAGATAAAGGAAAGAGTGTAGCTTGAACCCATGGAATAAGCCATTTATATTTATATACTTTAAACTTGCTTCTTTTAAAATCGATTGCCAAATAGGAGAAAGTTATTCACTTCAAAATTGAGTGTTCAGATCTTCACGCTTTGAGCTACTAGGAAGCTTTATTGATTTTTTTCTGAGTGACGTCCGACCGGGAGTGTGTAAATCTTTTTTTGTTGTTTTTTTCATCTTAGACGCGGCGTTTCAAAGGGTTAAGGAAACTTAGAATTGATTAGATTTTAAAGGTAATCGCTCGAACCCGTCCGAAGATATTAAAAAAATTATCTTTTTTTTCAATAACAACTTAGCCAATCATTAGCATCAAATACAATTTTTTTTTGATTGAAAAACAAATAGCGATTATGCTTTTAATAAAATGTATCAACCACGTGTGCTAAGTTCGAAAATGTATGGTCAGCTAAATTCTCCATAAAATATTTAACACAATTTAACTTAGCAGCTCAAAATGCTGGTAACACTCGTTGACTTTGGCGTATTGCCAGCACAGCTATGCAGCAAGATGTAGAAGATGGAGGATTGCTGTGATACAAGAAGAAAATGTAATTTTATATAATGTTCCCCATATATTCTTATATAGCAAAACAAGCATTTGAATACATAATACATACATATTCGATGTGGATTGATTAATGCAGCGTTTTTATTACGAGAGTCTTCCTCTGAGGAAGACAGTTAAAACGGTGGAAAGATGTTATAAAAGCAACAGTTGACCGAGAATGGATTCTAATAGCTAAAGATAGAAGGATATGGAAATCCTTAGAAGAGGCCTTCGTCGGAAGACAAGCTGCTAAATGAGAATAACTTATAGCAACTATATAGTTTATATACAATAATAAGATTAGAGTTAAGGACAGGATTTGTTAATGCCATGTAGTACTTAGTTTTTAGTTTTAGATTTTTTTCGCTGTAGTAAAGGCTATTATTATTATGATTAATACGAGTGTATGACCAGAATAAGCTTTTAAACATATAACAAGTACATATGTACCTACCTACCTATTCGTACTTGTATTATCGCTGCAGAGTTTCTATTACCGTCTAATTTACGATCCGTTTGAGTAGCTGAAGTCATACTCGCGCAAAATATGCTTTTATTAAAACGTTGGCATATTGTTATTTCAGAAATTAACAAAAGAAACATAAGTTTATATTTTAACGTAACTCTGTGTGTTTGTCCAAGCGCCCGTC
>DWEE01003466.1:0-10485 GCA_018245755.1 Parelbella macleannani
CGCGCGCGCCCCCGCACAGGCAACACGCGGTTCGCTGGGACGCTGATCTCTTTAATGTAACCCGTTTAAGTTACTGTGAACATTAGTTATTGTATTACGTAGGGCGTAGTTACGTTATGAAACTTGCGTGGAAGCATCTCGCGTCCACTCGTAAAAAACCGTGAATGTATGTTGTTACTAGGCGACAATTTCGTAACGTAAATAAGGTCTACGTTTCTATGATCTCGTTTAAACTTACGTGCATATACGATTGCTTTTAGCGTTCCGTTGAATGGGTTTAACTATAGTTTTTTAAGCGAAACATCTGTCCCGCGGCGCTCCACGCCAGCGAGCGGGACTCCTTCAGAGGAGCCCGATTCAGAGAGCGGAGCTCATTTTGATTGATCATTCATCTATTTTTTATATTTCAATTATTTTGTAACGGCGTTCAAGCATTTATTTGCCATAAAATAATTATACTTTTTAAATAAGATCAAAATCTGCTCTGCTTTCCGAGCCGGTCTTTTGAAAGGACCTTAACCGCCCTTTGACACCACGTACGCTCGCCGGCGCCTAGTCACCAGGCAGCAGGTGTATATGACAAATACACATACATGTATATGTAATTGTAATGTAACATAAGTTTGTAATAATTATTAAGGTTACAACAATTGTTGAAGCTCGTAGGCGTGTGTTGCTTGTGAATTTTTTTACATACCTACATGTGTGTGTTCAAACTCCCAGTGTACTGCAAACTGTGTGATAATGTGAAACAGTTAGTCAGCTAGGAAATAGTGGTACTTTTTCATTTTGATAGAAAACTCTCAATAATTCTTTGTTCGTGCTTTAATTCTTTCCATAATGTGTATGTTGGCGGAGGAGCTTATGTATAAGTATGTAGGGACAAAGAGGAGCTAACTAGCAAGCGATCGAAAGATTCGTACGGCACGCGCCCGCCCGCGCGCCCGTTTGACGAATGGCAGATGTATGTTGGAGCGGAGATTTTGTAACTTACTTTACGATACTTACCATAGTTTTTGTATGACATGTGTACACCCTATTCTTGTACTGAATATATTCATAGTGTAGTTCTGAACCCGTCGCCCCGTGAGCACGCGTGGCGGCAAGCGACAGGCTCTTGTCGCAGGCGTAGGGAGGTAGTGTATAGTGTGGCCGGCTGGCGGGCGGCCCTCGGATGCCGAACTAAATATTTACAGTAGATTTTAATTTGTAAATCAATTTGGTAAGAAAACTGTTTAAATATTGTAATATATGAAGTTTTAATATCAAACACTGTTGTGTAGCATTGTGTAACGGCGGAAATGAGCTCGCTAGCCAGGCACCAACTGCGTGTCCCGCGAATCAAAAGGTACTATTCGGCTTTCACTTTGGCGCACCCGGTTCAGTATATGTTAACCTGAGAAGTTTTTGAGTGGACTTTCAGTTCTCCATTTATATATACATATATAACTACCTACTGCGAAAGTTGCCACGACGTTACCGCTCAACACGCGCGTACTTCAAGACATTATATATTACAATCGACAAGACATCATGAAAATTGCTAGTTTTTTAATTTGCTACCATATTGACTATCCTTAACCAGAGCTTACACCTTGTGCACTTTCAAGCTCAACATTTCAAGCAACTCAAACATTCAAATTGAAGCGTATAAAATTACTATCGCAACGTAACATATAAGTAAGTTCTAAATGCGGAAACATGCAGCTGTGGAGTTGTGCGTGTCCGTCTCTTGTCGTGAGAGGACTCCAATCTTTTCTCTTCAGACTTCATGTACGTTATGCTTAACTGAACACTACATAAGTCGTAGAGAAACGTAGCTCGATGTACGTACCCGCGGTGCCGCGGGTCGTAGGTACCGGGGGGGCGAAGTATCGTTGAAGTTTACCTTTGTTAACGGGTGCACTCGGGTGCTGTGACGCCCGCCAGCACGTGTTGCTTGCGTAGCTTTAGTACGTGTCATATAACTTTTTGTAACAGCCAGGTGTTTGTATGTCGCTGTCCGACAGTGTATAGATAACGTAGCTACCACTATTCCGGCACACCGACACATATGTACATCTATATTTTTGTAAACTTCTACCGGACAACTGATTGTAGCGGATACACTGAAGGCGCAGGGGCTTTCGTGTATTCCAATTTTGTACGACCGAGGACTGGTTTATGTGTCCAATAAATGTTTGATAGCATCTCCTGGGAATTTTTACTACTCCTCAATCCAATCCAAACTACGTGGTGAGTCTGCATCGGACGTTGTGAATATCTTGTCGAATGTGGAGTCGAATGGAGGAGACAGCGCGCAGGGATGACTGCAGTGGAGACTTGGAGCGCACTGAAAATAAAACTAAGTACAAACGATTCTGCGTTCGATTCACGGGTCGGGTATTATAAGATTTTTTTATCGTGTAATTTCTAATAATACTTCGAAGTCTGGATTTCTGTCCGGAATAAGGCAACGCTCACTGGGTGTGTATTACATTCCTCTGCCTAACTTCGGGGAATTTGAGCGTCAAGGTAGCAAAAGAATAAAACTGAATGTAAATTAGTATTAGTAATTAAGAAGATTTAGTATTTCTCGGAAGCAGGAGTACGACTGCTAACAATACCAGTAAGTTACACCAGTTTAGTAAATTTGACGTTAGTGGCCAGTCCGGTAATATGTATGCCATTAGTATTAGAGCGTATCTGTGCCGTTTGAAATTGGTCACAGACGATTCGCTACTCCTCAGAGCGGGTATGGCCGCAGGCAGTATTCACATGGAAGGACAAGCCAACAGTAGAAACCGAAACAGAATTTTGGTAAAGTAGATTCTCGAGATCTACCGCTGGCATTTTATACAGAAAATAAAGAATTTCACAACTGTATGTCGACAGCAAAATATGATGCTCAGCAATAACGTCACGCTGCGGAGATTTTACCTTCGAGTTATTAATGTAAATCGGTTTTCAGCAAGCGAAATACCGCGGCCAAAGCGCGGACGTAGCGATGAACACCGCGTAGGGCGCCAGTTTGCTAGCACGGTCATTTAGAGCAGTGCGTATGTGTATTCACACGGAAACATGTGTCAACGTATGCGGAACGGAACCGCGTAAGAGTAACCACCGCCCAGACCTACCCTCGAGTCGTTTACAAGTGACGTCCATGAATAAAAAAACAGGCGGGCGCCGGTCCCGGAGCGGCGCCGACATCCGCAAATATGTATTGAAATCATCATTGAAATATTATTGATGTGAAGGAAGTGAACCTACAACCTATTTTTGACTACGCAGACGGTGTATTCATGGTATATTTTAGTGTTCTCGGTAGCTTCTACCATTAATAATAAGTATATCCTGGCTATATACGATAAAAGTACCCTCATTACAGTAAAATTCGTTTAAAACAATTACGTACACTGTGAAAAATGCTTAAATTAGGAGATTGGGTTGTCTATTGAATATAGCTTTATATTTCCGTGCGAACTAAACTGGCGCTAAACTATTTACCATATCTACCACTCGATACAGTCCTCTATTCCAATTGGTAGTGAAGCCTTTTTGCATTGGGAATAGAAACCTTTGAAAGGTACACTCTAGCCTTGGTAATCGAGGTACAGGTATGTTTTTATTGCTCTAAAAGCCCCTCGGTCTTCCTCTGCGTTAGTGGGACCCCGGGATATTCAACATGACGCACCGGGCGAGTGCAGTAAACCCCGCATCTGTAATCTCACGAGTACCTACTGCAGACTCACGCGTCACATGTGAACGTATTGCCTACTGTGTGGAGATCACACGTTCTACACGGTCCACGTGTCAGGGTCGCGCAGGTCGCCGAACCAGGTCCGGCGACTCGCGGTGGCGGAGACGACACCTGTACATCACTCGTTACTGGGTTCAGTGGCTTTGTTACAATTCTGGTTGACCGCGGGGTCACTTGCGTCACAGTCATTGGCCCGTGCGTGGCCCGACGAGTGGGAAACGGAACTCACAAAAGTGGCAATACTTATGTAACCGGCAGTGAGCTCTGCTGTAATCGTTGTAGTACGATGGCTCGGGCACTTTCGAGTATTAAGATATCGTAGACCCCTTGCATAAATAATGAGCGGCAATATGTTCTATTGAAACTTGCTGCTGTGACTCCCAGCGTGATGTCGCATTGCTGACATGTCGATTATTTTGACCTGAATCAGATTGTGTTGTTCGACTTGTTCAGCAAGATGGGGTACATGCTAACGTTCGTATTTGCTTAACCAAGCCCGTTATATCCATATGCTACATTAATTGACGTTGCTGCAGCACGCGTACGAACATATCCAAACCATTGTCCAGCTATTACATAATCGAAAATGTAATACCAAGCACACTGCGCAGTTCCATGACACTGATGCTATCTGCCTTCCGGTAGTATTTGTTCTAATTGCAGCCTTGACCCTGCCCCGCAGCCTTGATACAATCTACACGGGGTCATTTCATTAACGCATTCCGTCTGTTCCATCCGAGGCATTGAAGCCGGAAGAAAAGTTCAAAGAGTGAGACACGACACCGGGCCATTTCGAAACAGCGTACTATTTATTGTCGTTGGGAAATAAATTTTAATTACGCCGCGAGAGGCTAACTTGATTATAACGCTTGCAAAACGAAGGCAGTTCTGATTGCAGAGGTGCTGCCCACTGTGGAAAGGTTGTGTTTGCGCAATCGTTGCGCAAAAATATGCATTATGACTAAAGAGCCAGTAAATTGCAGCGGTGATCTTCGATCGAGGATTATCGTCTTTGTCTAGTTGCTTTTTGTGGGAAATATTAACATAGGAATCATTACAACGTTTTCAGAAAAAAATGCAATAGGCAGGTGGTGGGCGAGTGGAGGTACTGCATTTCACGCTAGCTTCGAATGGATAACCCCTACGGTTTAGATATGTACATATAGATACTATTTCTCCCCAAATTTATATATGTAGGTATAACAGTGAGTTCACAACTTTGACAACAATATGTAGGACTCTCTTTGTCTTAATTAGGTACTCACTGAACATCCAAAGCAATGGATTATGCTGTTTTAGCTTCGAGATATTTGGAAATCGGCTGTCATTTTATGCGAAGATGCACTGCCCACAAACAACAAATTCGTTTACAATTCGATGTGCATAGTTTTTATTTAAACCATCTGTATTTATAACATTTCTCATAGACTTTAGTTCACAAAAGCGCAAGAAAACGGAATATAGAATATGCGTTGATAAAGCGAGTAGGTGGTAAAGGGTAATCAATAGCATTAGGTAGCATTGCAGGAAGATAAGAGCTATTTCACCAAAAGTATAATATAGAAAATATTAAAATCTATAAACTGATATACATAATTTTCATATTAATCTTGATAGTCGGTCAAATAAAGGATGCCGACCTTTATCAGGCCTGCGAATACCTTCATAAATATTTATGTGATAACGGCGGGCGCGCCGTGCAGTTTTAAATTACTGCACTGATAGGACAATACTAAAGTATTAAAATTAACTTTTAAAAACGGAAAAAAACGGACATACCAAAATAAACTTTGTTGGCGCACCGCGCGACTGATACAACAGGCCTGCTTGCATTTGTAACTGTACACTTGTACTCATATACGGGAGACAGGGGAATCACATGTCGCTGCGATTCCTAGGGACGCAACAGATGGCATAACAAATCGACTGCTTTATGAAACAGCTTAATATGATGCATTGCTTAAAAATACACTAATATTTATAAACTATTTGCATTAATCGCATAAAATTACAAAATCATTGCTACGATGTGACACACCATAAAACCATCTCGTAAGCATAGTTGCGGTCAAGGCGTGTTTTGAAAAGGTGACTAAATATTTTGTCTTTTATATACACTAGGCAATTATTATGTAGGCTTTAACTGCCTATGTTTTGCGGCGATGCAAATGTATAGATTAGCTTTTATAGTTATATTGCTCTGTGAGGGTCAAATTTTAATAACCACTTTAAAAACTCTTCATTCAGTGAGACCAGCACTCTTTACTATTAATAGGCATCGGTATTTACTAAAGTAAATATTCATATTTTAAAATAAGGAATCACTGTAGGCACCTATGCTCCAGTGACTCTACACGTTACTATTCTACTGAACTCGACTCAGCTTTTTAACAAGGGGGGAAACTTATAGGTACCTGCTTGCTCCAGGGTAGAGCCCCAGTCATCTATTACAAGATGCAGAGTTCGACGTCCAATAAAGCTTGTTTGTTCCAATAACTACTTGCGTGCCAACAGAAGCAAAGTATTGCATTCATGTAACGACCTATTGAATAGTGCCAATACGAGTAAGTATACCTATCGTGTCGCCGAGTTAATTGCTGACGATGTTGCCACACGTATCGATGTATCGATTTCCGCCGATTATGCATCTAACAAACTACTCTCATCTTTTCCATCAAAGTTGACACGCACGTATACCTAGTAGAAATGTTAGTGAATTACCCTTTTAAAAAGCCACCGATTTGATCGCGATAATATTTAAGGCCTCCCATATTAATATGCTCAGCGTGTTGTCGAGTGCACCGGCACTCTTACATGCGAGATAAGCTTTATTTGTACAACAGAGTGTAGTCGTCGAGTGAGACTGAATCCTAATTTTAAAATGATAGCAGATCTACTCAATATTGGTACTGTGAATGTACTCAGGCGGGAACACCGGCGCCGATGTGACATCACCTTCGGCCGGGCCTCGACTGGACTCATCGTTCGCGTCGTGCGACAAATAATGTCCAATGTACATTCTTACCTTGTCCTGCACCGTTTAATAGTTAACGAATGCCATTGGAATTATTTTAATGAGTTCGCTTCGAGCATACTGAGTGGATGAACCGAGTGAAGACACAGGAGCTGGCCGGTGTGTTTTATGCGATTAATTTGTTTGACATTCAGAACAAACACAATACAAAGCAGTGGACATTTCTAGCCCGACGTGTCGGCTGAGTGGCGAGTGGCGTAGCGCTGGCCGACGATTGAAGGAAGCCGGGCGCTGATTGAGCGCGCTACGTGTATTAAATTGTTACCGCAGTGTAGGCACGACAAAATACAAATTGAACAAACGAATTAACTGTAAAGCCAATACAAACATACATAAGGACATCTTCCATAAATCTATTCTTTAACTTCACGTTCTATAGACACATAAGTACCTATAATTTGCGGTCGTCAAAAGTTAGCGTTTAACTACTTATAGCTATTTTATTACAGCACAGCGCATAAATACACACTGAAAGATTAGATAACATTAAACGACACGGCTGCCATTACGCTAACTATAGGTACCTACGGTTGGTTAAACTCAAGTAGGACAAGATTGCCGTCGTCGACTGCGGCCGGCAATACAGCGAGCTTCGGAAATAGGTTGTTGATTGTGATGCCAGCTCTCTAACGTAACACAGTATGTTAAACACGCAGACGAGAGTAGCAAGTGATTGTGCGTTTTGTCCGCATTGGACGAACACATAAAAGATACTTCGGGTGCTACTGAAGCTGCCCACTCATCAACGCGCAACCACGCCACCATTACAACCGCACACGTGCGGCGCGCCCTACGCCAGATACGTACTAGTCACTAGATTTAGTTAATCACTTCATTTACATTATACATATTTTTGACTCCTGTGTGTGTTTCCAAGCGTAATTTAGTTATACAATGTAGGATAGAAACCCCTTTTAGGTATATACAGATCTCCTATCTTACTATCCATATAAAATGTATGTGTTCCGCTTTATTGATATTAGGCAAATAGGTATGTACAGTGTACATACAGTACATGTGTAGATTAGCGGGAACGCAACACACACACATGTGTATGTGTGTGTCTTCGCCAAACCTTGTATGCACTATATTAAAGATTCCACCGTTGACTAAAGCGATGTCAGATAGTTCAGAGCAGCAACAATGGCGCGCAACTCTGCGCGGCTGCGGAGGCTTATTGTTACCGAGCTGGCATTATCGTAATGACAAAATTGTTATTGCGTTACCGCGACAACGCGCCCGAGCGATCCGCTCAATTGTTCAACATTATAGCGTTTACATACCGTGCGCTGCGCCCGTTGGGAATTATGTCTGTCGACGACGACACTCGGTTATTGGATAACAAAGAACGAGCTACGAGTGGCAAATACCCTGTAAGGACTCAATCACAAGTATCCTGTAACTGCCGCAACTTCTTACCTCGGCCATGTCGTGGGCAAAACGCGCGATATCCTTATTTGTCCCATGTATTATGCGACGTAGCGAGACTTTAACGGTAAAGATTTTTACTACCGATAGAGTTTAAAGCTCTGTTGTTGGCGTTGAGCTGTCGTAGGTACTCCGGTGTAAGGATGAACACTCTCTCTTCTCTTATCATTACTCTTACATCTGCCGGCAATCAATCACTCGCTAAAAATAAGGTGTTTCCTGTGACCTTAGCAAAGCTAACCCAGATGACGTAAGGCACAATGCGCGAAAGCCAAGCACGTCGTCGCGACATTCCCACGAGCTAGCCGAGAACAATGCGGAGACGCCACTGTCGATGTCGTTCGGAGGTTTCGCTTCTAAGCACTGTTAGAGATAAAAACGAATGCTATGAGAGATGTGACGACTGGTTGGGCGTCGGGCTTTTAACGAAGGGATTTTTTTTTATGAATTTGTACATTTTATCCTAATGGTGGGCAGAACTTGCAATCCATTAAATCTTTAAACATACTAGAAAGGAGTGACCAACCGATTGTGTGCCACGGAATCATTTCTGAGGTGATGGTCACACAAATGTGGGAAGTCTTTTAATTGTCACGCAGGCATCCGAATAGTTTGGCCACTGTTAGGTATTAATAACTGAAACGGAAACGTGCGAAAGACAATAATGAAAGTGTTCAATGAACCAAATACATTCGCCCCTAAATTTCCCTTACTTGGGTTAAGATTTGCGTGACTCGTCAAAGGTGTTTCAGTGTAAACGAGGGAGCACTGCGCTTCTACAGTACTGCTGGCTGGGTGCGGTTTTTAGTCGCCATGACACTGTGCGATGCAGAGGCACGTGCGGGGGACGAAATATGCTTACTTGTACAAATGAATTATGTACATCCATGGTTACAGGCAAGATGCAGTAGGTACAATCGCGCACATAGACGCGGACAGTCAACATGTGTACGTACATATGTACATAATCTACATACAGCACAAAGCTATCTTCCATATAAAGTGTCACCAGCGTGGACGTCGCTGAGCGCGTGGTGAGTGTTGGCCGCGCACACGGCTACACCGCCTGCGACTGCGCTTATTATGTGTAAAACCTATAGAATATACATATTTTCAGGGACTAATATTCCCAAACAGATCTAACAGTTGTATTATTTTATTTTTATTTCAATTTAATAGGTACTATGTGCGCCACAATGCATCGGGTCGACCTTCTGTGTGTTGATCTTTAAGTTTCGCGACGTTTCTAAAGTTCATATGTGCTTTAAGACGAAATAATGTCACGGAACCTACACGTTCTATAACTTCGTAAGTACGCACAACATATGCAAACTATTGTAACTGTAAATACCTAGATCACAACTTTAAGCATGGATGCACAAACAGACGAACGTTCACCCTATTAGCATCCACTTATTATACACATGTCGCGTCTCATTGTGTAGTCCACGACGTCTACAGAGAGTAATCCTGCGACGTCCCGGACGCGGTCGTGATGCAGGGCCGCCGCGAACCCTGCAACGATTATCTCAGGCAAAAAGCGTATGCGATGCACGTGCAGAGTCGACCGGACGTATAATTACGTCACGCTAATGAATTATTGAATGACTTCACGCCGCAGCTGCTCATGAGATGCTGACTGCAGGGGTCACGACGAGCCATATCGCTAATAGGCTATACGGTCACTATTTAAGCTCGCCCATACGTTTATCGACGCTTAGGATTCGTCGACTCCCCTGTGTCGCAATACCGTCCGTTCGCGCAGTCGCTGGCGGGGCGCCATCGCGTACCATTTGGCAGGTATGTGTGAAACGGTCGCCGTCACTCTGTCCTACTTGGCGAACGCTTCGGCGTCTAAAATTCTCTGTGAAATGTAAAATACCGTATCAGTGGACATGTTGATATAAAGCACGTTGGCAGAGTGTTTGAACTGATATTGGAGCGCGCGTAGCCAAACGCCCGTCGCTCGCTGTTGCTATCAAAACGATCGCTTGCCGTACGCAAACAATGAACATGTTTTTTGCAGAAAATTAACCATATCGAATTACCTCACTCGTGATTAGCTCTAATGAATACATATCTACGATTGTTGCCGTCCGCACCGATCATTTACATGGAGGAAAAAAGTAAAATTAATACGTACTTACCTATATTATTTCATTTACCGCAAACGTCACTGCCCAAGGGCGTAGGTTTGCGAGCTTCACTTTCTGGCCCCCCTCTACGACCGAAGAACTTCAATTGTAAACAATTACGTGAACATATACAACTTTACCTGTACAAC
>DWEE01003467.1:0-10483 GCA_018245755.1 Parelbella macleannani
GATACGCCACTTTCGCGCAGGAGATATTTGTTATGTACAGGCGTTTATCTATAAAGTACTTTACACCTCACATCTAGGAACACGTTCGCTATATGTTTTTTATTGTGAAAAATTTGTGATACTTCGTTTACTAAATCCGAACATGACACGCACAGTCAACTTATTTCTGTGCTTTGTTTTACTACCTATTATAGAGACATACAATCGGTTCTGTATTGGCTTTTCGGAAACATTTTATAAGTTATGTGACTTGGAGTAGTTTGTCTATATCTGGTTAGGTATGTCCCATGGACCATTTTTCTTAAACAGTGGCATGAATATTTGTATCTTACTAAAAAAGCGGGTAATGGATGGCGTGATGCATCAATGCAACCGAAAAATGCCTCGACGGCCTTGTGATTGCCCGAAATGAAAAAGCTCAATCTTATTATGTTGTGTATTAACGACAATACAAGACTTTCGCTGGCTGTGGTCCTACTGGACCTACTGGAAGACATTTCAGTGTGGCATATGTAGTGTATAACTGATTTTGAATATATTCCCTTGTTTTTACTTTGTGTACATAAAATAAATAAAAAGAAAAGAAAAAAAACCAATTAACACATGATAATGATAAGCCGACAAAGATTTCTAAGGGCGCTTAGGCGACGGTCACACCGAGGATCGCTCGATTTCTATTTCGACCAATCTATTAAACAGTAGTAAATTATAAAATATGTTTTTGTTTTAGTCTTCGCCAACTTATAACTCAAATCAATAAGAAGTAATAATTGGCGAATAACTTAACAAGTTCCCACGACAGCATGGCTTTCGAAAAGGATCAGGCAGTGTTAGCTATTTATAGCTATTTATATTTGTAGGTATCTAGACAGCCGTTTTAACCTATGTGATTTATCTCGGCAAGCAATTGAAAACACAGCTACGATACACTGCTCCGGCGGCAGCGACAAGCGACTCAATGTAAATTTAGTGAAATAAATCGGCGGCTGCGGTACCTCCGGCTAAGCTCGCGTACGAATTGAGGAAAAATATCCATTTAAATTTAGATTGTCTACGGCAGTACTCCCATTTGTTTTGTCCCGAACGGTAACGTACGGCGTCACCCCAGCGCCCCGCGGCCGCGCCTCTCAGAAGTTTTATTCGATTACATTCAGATAACTTTCATAATGTTTTTCCTATCAGACTTTCATTCTCTTCTCGAATTCGTAACAAAATTGTCATCCTAAAGGTTTGCAACAATTTGTGTTCTTTCTCTTAGCAGAATGAAGCAGTCACCATGTGCTCGTACGGCAACATAGTCGACAGACCATATAGGACCAGAATCTTGAATTTTCCTCATTTTTCACACAAATTTCTGCAAAGACTTAATTTATTACGGTGCTTACTTAAATTCTCCGGCTACGCCGACGACTGCTGGTGTGTGGTTACGAACGCCGCTGCTATCGGCGCCCGCTCGGCTCGGTGTGAAATAAAACTTTAATGTAACAGAACTTGTTGTATTTTAACGTAAAATAGCTCAATAGAACAGTTCGCAAATGACAAAGTTTCCCGTTTAGAGAACTCACAAGTGACACGCTCTACTATTAGACGTTTTTAACAAAACGCAAACAAGATAGAGATTAGGTTCCGTAATTCGCCGTCGACTTCGACGCTCGATAGCGTGGAGCAGCTTAATTCAGGAAATTGTTTCTCGTCTCTTGTAATTACTCATCTATTATAGAGCGGAATAATGAAAGGAAATTATAAAACTTATTATGAGAACGAACATCTGTCGCTCCAATTTCACGCTAATTACTGACGAGTTCGGTTAAAGGGGCAGAATTGAATATTAACATTCTTAAGCGCGACTGTCTGTCGTTTCTTCTGCTTACGGCTGTACATTTTGTCGAACGATCATCAAAATTGTCTTCTTATATGTACTATTGTGTACTTATTACATAATATAATTGAGGCCAAAAGCCAGAATTGCAAATCTGGACATATAGAAAAAATATCGAAATAATAGCTTTTAATATGACACGAACTTTTTAACATTTTTTTCTGTCTATCTGTTTTGTCTATTATAAGTAGTAATTTAGGCTATTTATCAGTTATGAAATACGAAGCCCAAACGTGGACACTCACGGTGCGCCTAGTCCACCAGTTCAAAGTCACTCAGCGAGCTATGGAACGGGCTATGCTCAGAGCGTCTCGGAAGGACAAAATCAAAAATGATACTATCCGACAGAGAACCAAACTCACCGATAATACTCGAAGAATTGGCTCGCTTAACTGGCAATGGGCTGGGCATATGTATATATTTTCCGAAGAACTGACAATCGGTGGAGTAGACGAGTGGAGAACACGACTCAGAGCAGGCCAGGAGCCCAGATGGTTTGATGATCTGCGAAAAGCTGCATGCAGAAGGTGGTTTCGGCAAGCCGAGGACTTTACCCAATGGCGCTCATTGAGGGAAGCCTATGTTCGGCAGTGGACTGAAATATGTTGATGATGATGTTTCTCGCCGAAGTAGAATTACACTGAATTGGCGATTCGTTTATTTTTATTAATGTTCAATTGCTAAAAATAATATAAAATGTCTAAGCTAATTAATTAAGGATACCTAAATGAAGAGAGTTTAAATTATTTTTAGTACAAAAGAGTCCGAGATAAATCTAGTTCGATTTCTGATTTACTGATGGCTAATAAAATAGTAATTACCTATTCATTAATCAAATCAATAGGTTACAGAGCAAACGGTGAACCGGCGAAACTTGTAAAGTGGGCCGCTTTGGCCGATACCCGCCATTTAGCATTTATATAGCACCAATTAGAGGATGCAGGCCAACGGGGGCCGTGCGGACACAGGCAGGGCGCGGTGACGCGCTCGCAATCGAATTATCGCGGGCCGCTGCTAATTGTACGGCCAAATAATGATCACGGGGCTGTGTGTGATCACAGAGCGATGCGAAAACATTCCGTCAACAAACCGCTCTGTATTTCCAATTCACGCTACCGGCTGCGGGGATTTATTGAAGTTAAAGATTTTAATTTCTATTTTAGTTTCATTTGGAAGCTGCTCCGGTGTTTTAAGCACATTTATTTTTGATATGCTTCAAGTTAACTTAGATTTGATTTACTTTCATGATGTTAAGGGAGGCAAAATAATTATATTGTAGAAATATTTAAAGTATCGCTTACGAGAAAAGCTAGTCGTCAGCTTCTACTATTTTAAATTAATATCAATACTAAAGGTACCTAGCTAATATAAAAAATTTGTCCAGCCTTTGTGCTTCGCGTGACGTCTCCATAGTTTCCTATTCAAGCATACAATAATACAAGCGTCACAGCGGATCGTTGGTTGTAGACTAGCTAATATCACTGTATGGACATTTCTGAAAGTATATATATATATTTTTAATCTGAACATTATTCTCAAATCGTTTTCTTAATCTTAGTTTTTTATTGCGTTAATAGAGGACTATGAAATTGTAACAAACTGTCCGCCAGAATACGTTGCTGGACATAGTCTCTGCGCTGAGCGAGCCCTTCAACTCGTTGGTTACATCTACGGGAACAGGACTAGACTTGCTTTGTACTTTTTGAGTAAAACAATATTACGTCAGCGAAAGTCCTGACCTTTGCGACGCTTTTCTAAGGCATTGCATTATAAGTTAATAATCTTGAGAAAATGTATGTCGTTAGAACTGCGGTCTTAAGATACCTGTAAAATGTTACCTTTCACAATTGTTTAATATAAAAAAAAGACATTTTTGTGGCCACTTTAAACTGGTATTTTTAACAGTCAAAAAGCAGATTAACATTTCATCAGTCCGCTAGTTCCACAAAGAAATCAGCCGACAACAGCTGGTCGTGAATAGGTAGGTGAGGCTGGGTTCTTCTGTTTTATTCAGACTCTTTTAGGGTACACAAGTTTTTAAATTACAACTAAATCCAGCTACATGATTATGTCGCGCGTGTTAGCCAATAACAATAAATTCTTCGCAAAAAATTCGGCACAGCTGTCACCGAAAACCTATTATAGCTCAGACTGGCCCCGAACTTACAGTTTTCTCGAGATGAGTGATAACTGCGCGAAGGAAGTTGCCGACGCGCCATTATCTGCACAGCTAATGCCTTTTGTCGGCTCCATTCGCACTGGAATAATTAATAACCCCGGCGATTGTGTTCGTGGCATCCTCGCTTTAGTATTCAGCAGCTGACTCCGACCTCGCCGCACCTTGGTCGGAGCCTATTGACGAGCTGCGAGCAGCAAGCGAGGCAGTAACGATTCGATTACTGCGCGAGATAAGTGTTTATTTAGGATTTGAGTATTTAGGATTGTCCCTTACCCTTTACCATTACCAACTTGTGCTTTAAATCAAATAAGTTTCCACAAGTTGGAAGTGTGTGTAAATAATTTAATATGTTTTTAACCAACAACAATAAATATACCTACCCTTAATTGTATTTAGTTTGTCAGGTTTACAATCAAAGGGCTTCGGTGGGCTACGGTGGCAAAGCAGGTTTCGACACATTTGCCTGTTCACTTATCGGCAGCTGGTCGATGATTTTCTCCTTTGTATGACATCTACTTTTAGATACACTGTAGTTGTTGCTATGCATATGAGATTTTTCAATTTGTATCACGCCTTTAGTAGGAAAGCTTAAGAAAATAATCAGAAATCATAGGATGTTGTGTTTATTACTAGACAAGCATTAAAAGATGTCGTTGGACAGATATTTCTATGTATTTATGTTGTCTAACAAGATCAACCACAACGTCATTGGCTGCAGAGGCGCGGGAAATAGTTAAGAACAGCAAGTTATGTGTAATTGCTTTTATTATCTCACACAGTTATCAATTCTGCAGTTTTACAGTTTATATATAATTTTTCTTCTGGACATGTAACATGTCTCCACTGAAAAAGTGAAGAGTCAAGGCCACATTCTGTCGAGCTGACCAAGTACGGGATGCTTTATAGAAACATCGGAGCCGTACTTACAAAAATTATAAATTCCTAAAAGGGTCAGGAATGTTCATTTTCCTAAAGGATAAAAAACGAGATACTAGCAAAATAATCTCAATAGGTTGTTGTTGCCGGAAAATATAACTACCTTTGTTACCTCCTAACCTCCGTAGTAAATACGTGATGGTAAAAAGGTAATATGAACGTATGTAAAAAGAACATCCAATGTTTTCAATTTTGAAACTATAACTAATAAATAACGAATTTATTCCGAATGACTAAATAGTTATTTGCTACAATGTTCTAAATATTTTCTATATTGACATCGGGATCCGTGCATCCGGAAGGCCCAGGGCCGAATGGAGTGGCGCCGATTAGGGGAGACCTATGTCCAGCAGTGGACATCTAGAGGGTGACGATTATGATGATTAATGATAATTCGGTATACCTACTTAGAAATACCATTTTATTTAGGTACGGTGCCTAGCCAGCTATCTTTGTCATT
This sequence comes from Parelbella macleannani, assembly GCA_018245755.1. Taxonomy (NCBI): domain Eukaryota; kingdom Metazoa; phylum Arthropoda; class Insecta; order Lepidoptera; family Hesperiidae; genus Parelbella; species Parelbella macleannani. Next base: position 5,455 of record DWEE01003467.1, read on the forward strand.
TTAATACTCGTAACTTAAAAAGCCAAACGTACAGTTTCAAACACACCTGACAGCTCGTGAAGGTTCGTTATTCGAATATACGTTGAGCGTATATTTCTGTGAAATCGACACATAAACACGTGTATGTGTCTTTTGTTGTCGTAAGTTGTACTACGACCGAAACGAATAAACATATTGAGCTGTTGGGTCGGGCGCTTTAATTTTATATTTTCATAGTAAAATACAATTAAATAGAACCGACTATTCACAGAATCATCCTTTTTTCTTTATACAAGTACTTGGACTATTACGAGGTCCAAGTTCATTACGAGCCATTCCTTACGTCCCCTGCGCCGCCGTGGCTATTGTTCGGTTCCCTCATTCATTCTCACGATTAATGACTTTTTAACTGCGGAATAATGAGGTATTGACGCCGCGCCGCTCAACGACGCAGATATTTGAAACGGAATCGTTAAGCCTTCGTTTCTATTTCTCTACTAGTATCCTTGTAGGCCATAGAAAAATCTACGTCCAACAGGGGTAGGGTAGGTATAGGCCGATATAGTGAACACAATAAGTGTACTTAGTGGGCCGATTGATTATCGTGTGCTGCACTATCCCGGGTTGCTCTATGACAGCTTGCTTCTTCGTTCTCTACAATATTATTACAGCCACAAAATGTTACTGTTCATTTGAATCCATATATTGCATATAAACCAGAGAACCTAGCGAATATGACGAGCTATTTGACAGTGTACCTTGACACCATGCCTATCCGCCGAGCAAAGCTTTTCATCTTCTTTTCGTTCTTCATCGGAATATATCTAAATGATAGATTAGAATACCGGTGATTGTATATTTAAACTTCTAAAAATATTTGTAAAATAAAATTAGTGAAATGTCACCGCCGATCCGCCAAGTGAAGTAACAGCATTGCCTGTAAGTGGCCTGTGAGTGACCTCTGGCGGAGTATCGTGACGAGCGCTTCAGTGTTCCCAACAGTGTATGTTGGGCATGTTCGGCCTGGGTGTTACTGTCAAGGAACAATCATTGAAACTCGATTGTGCCTAAATGAGCAATGTAGCCAAATTTCTAATCTCGTAACATTTACAATATATGTACGTCATTACCATGAAATACATCGTCTACAACTGCCCTGATAAAAATGTCATCTAAATAGGAAAATGAGTATATCAAATTTGCTTAATATCTAGTCGTAGTCAGAGTCCTACCCAAAGCTGTTTTAGCTCATGGAAATTCGAAACCAATCTCAGCATATACAGTACGCCAATGTATGTTGATGTAATTAATAAGAGACCTATAGAATGAAAACAAGAAATTTTAGGATCATCGGTAAGAAGCGAGCAGCGAACGCGGAGCGACACTCGGGTGTCTACTGTCGAAGAAGTCGCCGCGGGCGCCAGCGTCGCAAGCAGATAGTAGTAAATAAATACATTGTAAAATTTGAAAGCGTTGATCCAGCGGCAAATTAATTCAAAACAAGTAACAGATCGGAATTGAAAATGTTTTGTTTATTCCGCCGAAGGAAACGGAATTAATAGTTTTAAGAGAAGGTTAAAATGTGCCTCGGTGGAACATTGTGTAGGATTATCTGCGGCCATCCAAAGATTTGTTGAGTTTCCAACATTTTTCCGAATTGTTCAAGTCAACTGGACTTACATTTATGGAATCGGAAATACGAATTAATTAAATCCATCGATTTCTTAGGGCGAAGACAAACGTATGTGCTAATAGAAATACATATGATATGAAAGTTTGCTGGAAAACCGAATAACAGCTATTCTGCACAATACAGATATAAGTAAGCCTTTAAGTTTCATAAGATCTTGAAAACTATTAGACAAAAGAATCCTTACTGTATTGTCTGCATGATCTGTAAGTACTGGGTAAGAATCAGTTACAATTACATTTTTTGTATAGAAGTGTTCGGTTTTGCTACGTTTATTTTATACCTCTATAATATTACGATATCTGTCAGTGTTTTATCGTTGAGCTGAAGTGCTCTAGTCTAGTGATTTTACAGCGTCGAAGCCTTTATATTCGTAGAAGTGTGCTGCAATAACGAAGCGCCTGAACATCCTCGTTTTATCGGTATTTTTCCTTGGTTTTTTAAAAGTGCTATAACGTGCCTCTAAATAAGATTGTTTCGTAGAAACAAAGGCCTGTTTGATACTGTGGATTTAGATCTTGAACATTCCCAAAATATTTAAACGTTTGTATGTAGATACGTCTGTCGATTTTCTATAGCAGCAGCGATAGCCTAGTGGTTAAGAATTCAGCCTCTCACTCCGAGGGTGATGGGTTCAAATCCATGGCGCACACCTCTTTACAAAAGTGCGTTTTAAATTTAAATATCACTTGCTAACGGCGAAGGAAAACATCGTGAGGAAACCTGCACTCCTTAGAATATATTAAAAAAAAAAATTCTAAGGTGTGTGTAGTCCGCCAACTCGCACTTGGCCAGCGTGGCAGACTACGGCTTTAACCCTCTCAATATAAGAGGAGACCCATATTCCAATAGTGGAATGATAAATGGATCGATTATAATTTTTTTTATTATTACGTCTATCGATGCCTTGGACCACTTTTAAAAATGTATCGATGCTATAATACGTTATAGAAGCTAGATCTTATGCTTTGTCGTCTTCAGAGAATATCAATGTCCAAAAGTGGAACGATAAAAATACTTAATGGTTATGATAAAATGTTTTGAATGTTAGGTATTTCAACTGTGTTGTGAGGAGTATAGTAATAGTGGACAACATTTAAGGCAGCTGTACAAATCCATTCCTCTCTCTCTTGACCATTATATTATTACTCCCATCTGATTGTGGGGTCTGCTTTCCGTATCCTCTCTCTCCACCTAGCGTGATTGGACCCGTCGATCACGGAGACTTAGCAGGCGGTCATGTCTTTCGCTATGGTATCTGCCCATCTTGTCTACGATAAAATATAAAACAAATATGTATAAAATTAAGCGATATTATAGTTTTCGTAAGTATTTCTGAGAATACGTCTTTCGGCTCGTAATCCGGTGCATCAATAAAATAAATGATAAACCGCGCTGATGTATAAAGGAAGAGGTTCTTACGGATATATGGCGCATTTAGTTTTATTGGTGCCGTGAAAAACCAATCAAACTTTAACGTCGGCATCAGCTCAGCTCTTTATAGCTACATGCTTATTATTATTTTCACTTTGATGAACTTCTACAACTGGGGCCGTTCAAGCGATTTATCTTCGCCTTACTATATTCTGGAGGGTGCAGGAGAAACAGCAGGGTCTTGGAGTATGGAAGAGTGTGACGTGCACCGAAGTTGCATCCCGGCACAGAGGGCATATGATAGCAGCACAGTGGGGCGGCGTGGTGTTACATTCCCTTACGACACGTTATCGGTTTCTTTAATGCAGCGCGCGGTGGTGGCAGCTCGCTACTGAGTAATACAGCGCAAGTGTAACATTATGTATATATCTTAATAAACTTGCACGTGTTTATTTATTAGCCTATAAGTTTCAATTGTTGGCGACTTTTATACGGTTGTAAGTAAGCAAACAAAAGTTGTTACTGTTATAATGTTATTGAAAAATAACTTGGAATTATTTTATCACTAAATTAGTATATTATGTTACTGGTGAGAAACAGTGGTGGCCGTTACGAAAATGGTATTCGGAACTCTTTACAAATTACCTGATATTTCTATCTCTCAGCAGCTCGCGTAATACTCATCGTTACAAAAACTTTCTGTAATGACAGATGTTATTGTAGACATCATTTTGCCTTAGTCTCAAATTCTATTTTCATGATTACAACGGCTCTGTATTATCTTTTTCATTCCGCGAAGATGAGCTTATCATATCCTTGCCTATAATGCCTAATGCAGTATTCAGTGGCTGTTACAGCTGATGTGAGCTCATTCCGCGCAGAACGCCTCGTGTTCCAGGCGCCATTGTCGGCGTTACTGCTCACAAATAATTAATAGCTTCCGAACCATTGTGGGTACGTCAGAGGAGCAGCCGCCTTTGTGTTGGGATTACATCAAGACTATTCAAACTTAAAACAAACAACAGTAGTTGGCGCGGGGCACGTCAGCTTCGCATGCATTTTAGCATCGCAACGTGCGCAGTAAATTATTGTATTTATTAGTCGTATCACACTTTGTTCTTTCTTTGCTTTGAATATGTCGCTTTGAAATCTGGTCAAATAATTTCGTTAACAATTAGCACTTTACTACGTTATTTTATTTTGGCCGCACAGACAGACATACATACAAGCATATTAGTTAGCTGACACATGCTGTTTGTGGTCGTTTAATGTTTGCAATAACGTACATGTAATAGTAAATGGGACCGTTTGTCGCTGGCATAACTCTGTCACGTATACTTCAGTATTCCGTGATTTGTTCAAAAAAATTCCACTGAACTCCCTGCAACTTGGACATGATGTGTGGAAGTTCGCCACGTTGCCGCAGCGCAGTGTTCGTATGTACTTACTGCGAGTAAGAAGGCTTGGAATTGTTAAATATCTTGTGTTAATCTTAATGATGACCTTCTTGTTCTATCTCACCTCGGCAGCTGAACGCTTCAACATTCGCATTGTCTAGTAATTCGTGTTGGATATCGAGACTGGTTCTATAAATGAAGTTTTAATTAATTACTAAGTTGTAAAGTTGATATGAAGTGTAACTGATAGTGAAATAGTGTCATTACAAGAGAAAATGGCTCGCTGAAGCTTCGTTAGCACTAGTGCGGCACCCGCCCTGCCTGCAGACCAATGTTCATTATGCAAATATATTCGAACAGCTGCTGTTAAAGAAGTTTACAAATGATTTTCGTGCAATTACTTCCGAATTTTTATCTTTAGTTGCATACGCGCAAGTGAATGAACATAGTTTATTAACTAAATTTTGAATAATACGATGTGGAGTGAAAGGGGCGTTCAGTGATAAAACAATGTATAATTTAACTCCTATTTTGAATAATGTAAGTTGTGCCCTTGCACATAATGTTTCCGCTGTATTTATCACGTAAC
>DWEE01003468.1:0-10481 GCA_018245755.1 Parelbella macleannani
TTTAATAAGTTCAATAAGCATATTGATATGCCTAGTATTAACTATCAAGTACTAGTGCATAGGTTCTCAAACTTATTTCATCTATCCCCCACTTTTAAAATAAATTATTATCCAGCGCGTGCCGAAATTTCTTTAATTCAAAATACCTAGTAGGTATTTCGTATTCTTATAGTTCAAACTTAACACTTACTACTCAGTATTATTATGTACCTATACCTACCAGCACCCACAAGGGAGCACTATCGCCCACTTTGAGACACTGTACTAACATATTTATATTCTAGTATTAGCTGTCATGTTTTATTCCTCAGTTATTACGATACAAGTAACATATTATGTACAAAACATGTGCGTAATGAAACGAAACGTAATGCAAGACGCGTATGAAATGCTAAATCCAAGAAGCTGAATGTAACATAGCCTGGAATATTCATAGTATATCGTGCTCGGTAGCCGTGATAGCTTAGTGGTCTATTATTCACTCAGGGTATCCCGGGTTCAAGTCCAAACGCGATCGAGCCCAGGACCTCTCGCTCAGCAGTCGCGCTTGCAACTAACTACTCGACCAACAACGCAATCAGTAAAATGACAACAACATCATAAAAACATTAAATTGAAAGTTATCAAAACAAATCTAATTTTATTACAATCAGTCGATACAATATCACCATTCGGTGCGATACGGTGATACGATTGATTGAACTAATTATATACTTTAATAAATAATGTATTTAAAATGCCTGAATATATTATGTTATCTTAAATACATCTACATGTATATATATTATTCAGACAATACATACGTTCGTCAAGTATGTTACTATAGTGACTAGCTTGCTGCTAGATTAAAAAGCATACGTACAATGTTAAAAAATCCATATAACATGCACTTTTACGATGTTCTCGATATTTTTTCATATTCAAAGTCAGGGTCAGGTTGTAAAGAGCACTCCTTAGGAACATCTATGTCCAACAATGGACTGAGAAAGCCTCACGGTGATGATAATGTATGAAGCCAGGTATTGGGTGAACTATTGCTACATCGGAGCTGGACCGCCACGCGTGGCTGATGTCATAGATTGCTCTATTACGCAAATAAGCCAACGCTGATCTAAGTTCTCGTCTGAAAGTGAACCACTTACATACTCGTATATTAATGTATATCCTCCCCCACTACAAGAACACATATATTCACATTGCTCTTAAGCTTCTTAGATAACGTGAAAGTACCTACATGACAGCATTAAAATGTCTGAATATCCCAGAAAATTTAATCGCTTTATATTTATTTAAGAAGAATATTTAATATATGATTTATTTTTAGAAAGATTTATTTTATACTAAAATACGTGTCCGTAGCTTATTTCTGTTTTTGTGGAATACGTGAGACATACATAAAAATAAACTATGTAGTAATAAAAGAACCACTAAAATCTTTAATATTTTAGTAAGATATAGTAAACTAACTAGTTACTTATTTTCTGGAGAACATTACACATTTTAAATGTACGTAGCTTTTGTGCGCCTCTACATAATGACTAGTTAGTTTAGCGCCCGCATTTGTATTTGTTCCGATAACTGTATTGGATAGCATTAATGCAAGTGGGTATAGTTATATTTACATGTATGCTTCACTTTTTAATACTTTTGTACACGTATATACGACAATTTGAATGTACGTAAACGTAACATCACGCCTGTAATCCCCGAAGGGGTATTCAGAGGAGTGTAGTAAACTCCCACGTTTCGCCAGTTACGTTTAAGTCCCATGGAATTGGTGAGCCTATTGCCATATATCGGGCACAATTCAAAACTCCGTGTCACTAATGTAAATCTTAAATTAGAAAAGTCCAATAGTAGGCGACCCGGGATTTGAACCCAGGACCTCCCGATCGGCAGTCGCACTCGCAACCACTCGATCAACGAGGCAGTTCAAATGAATGTACGTAAATTATTAAAACTGATTGATGATATATTCAAAAATAGGAAAGTCCAAAACCAAAGTGCGTGTATGAAGAGAGTCATGTAAATTTATAGAAAAGGCATGTTAGATCTATAAGTCTACAGATATTTCTCAATTGGTGCTAGCTACCTATCCCAAAGGGACTTAGCGTGACGATATAAAAATATAACTTATAACAATATAGTAATAACATTATAGCAGAATTGTCCACTATAGTAGAGTCGAACAAAAAAAACCAAATCGCAGTTGAACAGGCGATGTAAACTTAATATCTTTTTATTTATCTAAAATATAAAATAACCTTCACAAAGTAAAACAAAAAACGAATTTAATAACAAAAGTATTATCTACAAGGAGACAGATATACATTGTAGCGACTGCGACATAAATGCGAAATATAAATATAATATAAAATGATATTATATACAACGAATCTTACACAACACTTCAATCTCATTTAAAATTGAAGAGATTTGATCTCAATTCAATTTCAAGCTTAATAAGACTACAGGTCAAAGCGTGTTTTGTTCATATACTAAAAAATAATGAAATTGTTACAGATATAGAAATCCAAGTATCATAGTAGGTATATGTATGTATATGAGAGATGAACATAATTACCAGGAAGTAGGAAGAAAATTCTAACTCACATTGGTATTACATAACCACTACGTGAGCTTGGAGAGACACAGCTCATTGGAAACATAAACTACATACATAGGGAAAACAATTTTTATAATGTATTTAATTTAACATTTGCATTATTTTATTATGTTATTATCACGCCAGGTACCTAACGGTGTAGACTGAGACGACCGAGTACCAAATAACTCTATACAGACCCGATATGTTTCTTCTAAATTTATCGTTCTCTCCATACACCGTACATTTATATAGTAATTTTATAATTATGCGCAATGAACTAATGATATAAAAGTTATTTGTTCCATAAACCCAATAAGAGGAGCGATAAGTGACCTATGAATGGAACGAATGAGAATAGAGACCGGATTACAAACGTCACAAAAGTCAAAGAGCGATAAGATAAAGACGTATGTAAAGTTCAGCGAATTAATTCAGTCGCGGCTCACGGCTCGCTGTCATCCGCGTCCACCCGCGGCCGTCTGTTCAACAGTTATAAAGTGATAAATTGAACATACCGACTGCGGTTCATATTATCTCAACAAACAACTACATCAACGCCAATGCAACAAACATTTAGTTGTGAGATATCCATTCGTCCGCTCCTCGCATCTGTCATTCAATGCAGCAGTTAATACCACTCATTAACTGTTATTACACAATTATATTGAAGATTTTCCTCTCAACGTACATCATATGGTTATAACTTAGCGAGTCTCGATTCGATATACACTTACAATGTAACACACGCATGTATATAGATGCGAGACGTCCGCAGGAATGTTAGAGGTTATAAAATTGTCTGAGATAAATACATAGAGTAAAAGTATATACATAAGTATAGATATTATAGCGTATCGCGCCGTCTCACCCCTGGGCCGGGTCGTGCGTCGACCTCCGAATCATTCGTGCGCTAGAAGACACGATTCGATCGTCGCCCGGCAACATGTCTCCCGAGGGCTGAACTGAATAACAATCGACCGAGACGCGCTCTACCACACTTACACCTCACCAAATCACACGGCGATGTCACACGTATTTATCACTACACATGTACGTACGATGTAGACCCGGTTTAAAAATATTTGCAGAATAAGCCGACAATGGAATAGCTAAACTGCTCAAGAGCGAATACGGATTCAATATCTGCATGAATACAATAACTCTAGTGTTTTTTTTGCTTGTTTGTTTGTTTGAACGCTAATATCTAAAACTGCCAGTCGGCTTTAAAAAATTCTTTTGTGCACTGTAGCCAGATTAATGAGGAACGCTTTAGACTGTCTCGAATGTACTCCAACTGTTAGCTAGCCTTAAATGTTGATATTTCTAAAGTCGATAAAAAACTCTACTGATTTTTTTATTTGCGTGCGCTGGCGTCATGGATAGTAATACGTAATTACAATGTACTATAAAATCTTGGGTCCTAGTATCTACTAAGAACCAAGATTTTATAGTAGAAAAAAATTCGCGACACCATATATATTTATTAGTTATGAATAGGCCATAATAAGCCATACATTCAACTTACATTAATTGCAAATAAAAAAATAAGAGCACTATTATAAGGCATGGCATATTAATCCCTACGACAAAAAGTTATTTCGTTTTAAAGACTATTTCATGAAGATAGACTTTGCCTTTTATAGCATTACACGTGGGTGAAACTGCGGCGTACAACTAACTAGTCATTAAATATTTACGCTGTACTGTATACCCGTTTGGTGGATTTAAAGAGATCTTAATCATAAACCGGATAAAAAACCATAACATCACGACTGTAATCTCCTAAGAGGTGGGCACAGGAAGGTACAACACTCCTCATTTTACTAGTTACGTTTACGTGCCACTATGGAATAGGTGGTGAGCCTATTGACAAAAATACAAACAGACATAAAATTTACATAAATCGTATAATATCTGTTAACTCTATAAAGTTCTATTGTAAAATATAATAAACTCTAATCAGCTATTAACTCTCCATATTATGCACCCGCTCGGTAACAATCATAATGAAATTTTCTATCCGCCTCGGACCTTCGTGACGTCAGAACTACGCCTTGCGTTGAGGGATAATCAAGACTTATCTGATGAAACCTCGTTTGTCTAAATTGATTCAATGCCTGCTTACGTTGTTCTCTGCGACAGCTTGTAATACATAATATATCATTGAGTTCTGTTTTCGAATCGTTATACATATAATACGTGTACAATTATTATTTCTACCATCACGCTAGGTTCCTAACAGGGCACGTAAAGTGCAACGAATCAAGTATCTCTGTCCTCACAGACATGCTGTGCTTCTCCTGCTTACAGCACTTTCTTCAACACGAAATCAAATTTAGATCTAGTTAAGTACCTCTACTTACGTCTTTACAATTCAGGTCGATATTTTGTAATCGGGAATGAGACCCCGTCCTAGTTGCGGGTCAATGCCACGATGGCTGCTCCAATGTGGCATCACACCATTTGAGTACTCGGTGTGAAAAAACGTTTGCGTAAACTGTAATGATAGTGTTCTGTGAACGGTCATAGACTGCACAATTCACACCACCATGATAATTGATATGGCTAACGCAGAATCGATCAGCAGTCGTATTCTTAAAATATTCTTCTGAAATATATCATCCTCTATTTTTTCCCATTTCTACTTAGAATTGTTCAAGACGAGAGTGATTAGGTACTTTTTAGTCGAGCGCGCTAGATATATAGATATATAAATTTATCCATACGAGCATATATATGTATGTATATTTCACCAAGGGAACAGGCAGAGGAGTGTAGTACTCTTACGTTTCACCCCTCTTATACATTCCAAGGAGTAGGATATTGCCATTGGAGGTAGTCTATTGCCATAATACGAGCACACATCCAGACTTCGAAGTTCTGCTACGGATTTTGAGACAGAAAATTTCAATACTATCTAACTGTAATTTCTAACTACCTACCTACCTAGTCGTATTTTCAACCACTAGACATACACTTTCTAAAATCAATAAATAGGCGAATAAATAAAAGAACGTAGACGAAGCACATCAGGTCTGTAAGGACACCAAATATCTGACAAACAGTGTTCTTAGTCTAATCCGTACGGAAAGTGGCGTGATTGTATAATAATAATCATTATGATCATCAGCCGGACTACATCTACTGCTTGACATAGGCCTCTCACGATATTGAGCTTAAACTTTAGCAATTTGTTACCATTATGCGATAATTAAAAAAAAATAGGTACCATGCACATATATGAATATACAAATTCTAGAATATTCTACACGCGAATGTATCCTATTGGCAATCTCGTGTATCGAAAATAACGAACGAGTGGCAATTGAATTTTGCCGGCGTGATAACGTAAATGGAGCACGAACTGTGCCGCATACATTATTTACAATGTGCGGCGCGGAATGCGCGTACGCAACGCACGGTGCCGGCGCGGAGAAATGTCGCTCGCGGGGCGGAGTGAGTGCGACACGCGAAATGTCTAGCGCTGGTTACACGTGTTTCGACACCCATTATATTCCGTGCAATAGTCTATTAGCACACTACTATTAATATTTAAGGCGAGCCTACCGTTGTGACGGTTTTTTGATATAAATTCTAAGGGAGAATATAGTTGAGGTGTCATTCTAACAAGCCTATAGCATTCTTTACAAATCTTACTATCATGAGCTTGCTATGATATGAAAGATGTTTTCAAATCTGACTGACTGTTTTAGACATTAGCGCGTTTAACCAAAAAAGCTCAAGAAAACTCTTGAACTTCATTATAGATTTATAAAAACAGCAACAATAAAAGCTGTCACGTTGTCGAGTGATTGCACCCGTGACTACTGACTAACAGGCCCCGAGTTCGATCCCCGGGTTGAGCAAAGTGTTATTGTATTTTTCCGTCATAATTCCCATTAGTAGCACGGCGTTTCCTTTTGTGCCCCGTGTATTGCATAGGCCTCGGAATTATTCATTGGTGAGACATATAACATAACAGGTGAAACGTGGCAGTACTGTACTCCTCTGCCTACCCCTTGGGAAAATTAGTGGAGTAATGATGCGCAATAAACATAGAGGTTTTGAATCCGTGCAGCGCGAAGCCATGACGCCGCAGATGAGGCTGAACGCTTATCTTCAGCAGGATGCGCGCCTCTTCCGGCGGCTCGATAGCGCCACGCGCCGCCTGCCCCGCGCCCGCACACCTACGCCGTATCCACCTCCAATAATATAATGCCAACGACATTCCCTCACTACGCTCTCCAAATGTATCCTTGGCGCAACCTTGAGCAAAAAACGCGATCAAAGCATACTTGTATCTGATTTATTTATCAGCTATATCGTTGTACTCTGTGATATCAGTCGAAATGTTGCAGTCATTGGGAAAACAGAAACTTACTGAAGGAACTCTCATTTTCATAATATATAAATAGCCTTATCTGATCAGCTCCTTTATCGTTCGAGTGTTCAACACTTTGCTCCACTCACAATAAGTTCTGAAGGTAATAGTTGCCACGCTGCTCAATTGCGTATTGGTAAACTTCACATGTCCTCTAGAACGCAGAAAAATCTTAGGGAGGTTCCCGAAAATAATAATACTTACACCCTCATTGCGTTACATTAAAACTAAAAAATGCACATTAACTATATGTTAAACAAACTTACAGATACAAATGCGTACCTGAGTTTCGAGCTCCACATCACCGGCGCGGGAAGCACAATTAAAACCTACAAGGCCAACCACTGCTCTTTAATAACCTTCACAAAATTTGGCAAAAAGTCATTTGTATCACAGTTTGTAAATTGCATTTAATTGCATGAACACATCCAACTAAACGGAAACCACTGTTACAAAAGTTATGAATGAATTTTAAGCCAGAACCAGATAAAATTAATGGAGGCACGTCCATATGTACGTGTTAAACATAACGTGATTCATGTGTTAAGTGAAGAAATATACTCAACTCGTTTGTTATTCCAACTGTTCCTGCGATAAGAGATCTCTACGATGTATTATTATTATTTGGTTTACACACCTCAGCGGGGTCTTAATTAGGTAAAAACATAATTATTTAAGTGGCCGTAATCATTATGGTTTTATTAAAGCATAACTCGTAACAAGATTACATTTTTATTTTCGTCCGAATCGTCATACATATGTACATGTTTTTGTATTAATGTTTACCTAATTGTTATCTGGCAGATAAACAAAAACTTTTAATTGTTATCTTGCAGATAAAAAACTAATTAACTCTATAATAAGGACTTATTTAAATTGTTAATATATAACACATAACAGCTGTTACGATTAAATTTTTGATCAATTTATTTTATAAAGTTATCACGATAAAAAAAATATTATCTGTCGCAATATTTTAGTACCGTTTATCTAAACAATGATAAGCTTAACACATTAGCCAGGAACATGTATCGCTCCTGAGGAATTTAGATAGACAGGGTAACCAAAATGTTCAAAACTACGACATATTGTCAATTTAAAAAAACTATTCAATATTCCAGTGATATACAGATACATATTTAATAAACATCTTTTTTTCGCCTTTATTATATTTCCACTTTTAAACATGGGCTTCCTCTCAGAATAAGAGGACTAAGAGCATCGTGTGCTACGCTCAAATGCTACGGTCAAATGCGGACTGCCAAACTTAACACGCCTTAGAGAACATATCTTTTTGTGAACTTAGGTTTGCAGGTGTACCCGCGGTGTTTTCCTTTTCCGTTAATAATATAGATAACAAATTAGTGGCCAAAAATAAAGATAATAAGCCGTTCAACCAGACGATCTGACACTAAGAGTTCTATTCCTGTAACCCTATTCTAGGTCAGTTGTAGTCGTCTCCTTGAAGCAACCCCTATTTGTGACTACTTTCTGCTCATAAAAAAAAAACAAAACTTTCACTACTGTTTGAAAGCATGTTGCTCTATAAAGCTAATGCGTATTGTTGATAGTATCAATGGTCGCGTGTGTACATTTGAAATGCAATACGACCGCGACACTACAGGTATGGCTCACAATGCCGGCTCGCGTGTCCGCGCCATTGTGCCACCGTCGCTCAATTACCATCCCTTAGCGGAGCCCATTCACGCGACCTACGCATTCAATGAAATCGGATTTTATACACGTAATAAAACAAACTGTAATGTCGCGTCGTACACGGAGCTTTCATGTATATTATAGCAAGACATATTACGATACATTTTCTTCAGTAACGCTCGAGTAACGAAAGATATATAATAACATTACATACTGGTTATTAACACATAAAGAAATAAAACCCACTGCCATATTGTTTCAATTGTCACAGCTGTCGTGAAAACTCAAAACTTAAAAAAACACCGACACGGGTCGAGTGGAGTTCTTTAGAATATTGAGTGTAGACGTAGCATTGTAGTTACATCGTTCAGCTGCTTTAGAGAAAAATCTACATTTTTAAATATCTAACGCATGAAAACACGGATGGATCTGATAAAGGACATTTTCCGTGACCACTAGATGACTTTGCTATTTCTTAGAATACTACACGAGAATGATATTTACGGAAATGTACATTCAATTACTTGAGTACATTTGCATGTCGACTGTCAAGAACGGAATGTATTTAAAATTTACTATGGGAGGTATAAGTGTAAGACTCTATTTCCGGGCTGGCTGTAACCTCTCAGCGGCGCTCACTGCGGTTTCTGTTGGCTCAAGGGGGGATCGTAAAGATAAAGTGCGCTCGGAGATATTAGGGACTAATAAGGATGTTCGTGCCCGTCTGCTGTTGGAGACGCCCTTCGCTAACCGATTGATAGGACGCCCGTAACAGCTTTGCATCTGGCGCGTTACAAATCGAATATTCGTCTCTCCCTCTCTCCTTCTATATCTATCTCGTTCGTCTCTAAGTGTGTTATGCTATTTATTATGGCGTCTGGCAGAAAGAGCACAAGACTTAATACCGAATATTCTAGACGTGTGTCATTCCTTTTTAAATACTGAGCCAAAAATAAGTCAGATTTTAGTATATTATAGTATGATTCTAATCTAATGTTAAATGACTTACCGTAAAAATTTTACACACAAAAATCACTGTTAATTAACCACCTGTAGTGATTTCAACTTTTAAACACCCAACTATTGGACATGAGTTTTGTATGTCAATGAAACAAAACGTGGACAGTAGTCCCGTACACACCTATTGCGAAGAAGTGCGATAAATTTACAATCAAGATGTTAGCGACAGGAAGGTTTGCGAGCAATAATAAATTAACCCTTTAGCCGCTGGTATTTATAAATGTGTTTGCCCAAACGCAAATAAAGCTATACAAATACCCAATATATGGAACAAAAAAACACGTTTTACCAAAAATAAATAAATAATAACATATTCTTTTACAAAACATCCCTATAAGTGAAAAAACTAATCCAATCAATGACGACAGCCATAGCGTAAGAAATTTCTAGAACTGACAAGTCGGAGAGTGAATATTGAGACAATGTTTTGTTAACCATACTGTGAGTGGCATCCAGAGATAAAGACGTGACAGCGAAGACCAATAGAGCATTCCGCGAACTAAGCGGGGCTGTGATAGTACACGAGAAAACGGCTATAGGTATCAGCTTATTTACATGACAATATAAAAAATATTGTGTCACATTGTAAACAATAAACACCTGTAAACATAAGATCTGATTTTGTTTTATTTAGCTTAGCTTGTTTTAAAGACTCAAATCTAATGATAGTAATTTCCTGTTGACCAATGGACATAAACATTTTCGTGCATAAACGAAAAATGTTTATCAACTTCTTTAATGAAATAGAATCAGTACTTTAGACTAGACTTTTATTATAAACATTGATATGTCATTTGTGTCCCGGGTTTATAAAAT